>JASDQU010309228.1:47181-57844 GCA_032191745.1 Picea mariana
ATGACTTGCAATTGAATCATACACATTATACATTGGGATGTTGTTGGACACCTAAAAGTGTCAAGATTGGTTAGTGGTTATCCAAAAACCATCAGATACATGGTATCAATTGGTTAGTGGTTATCCAAAAACCATCAGATACATAGTATCATTGGTTAGTGGTCATCCCAAACCATAGATTCAGAGAGAACTTCAGTGATACACTGATATTAGAGTGGTGATACTACATGTTCACCAATTAGTAGAAGACATCAGATTCTTCTAGCTAAAATACATGGCAAAATGATCAAATTGTCAAGCAATCAGGAAATGTTCAGATATTACAGCTGTTCACTTCCATATCTCAGCTCTCTTCCAGTTCATTTCAAATGAACATGTTCAGCATCCAGATTGGCGGTTTTTCAGGCAGTTCTTCATTGAGTCTCAACTCAGGAGTTTCAGTATGAAGACTTGGAGTTGATACCAGTTTATGCTTTATTGTCGGTATTATTGATCGGACTTGTGATTGAGGGGGGGATTGTTAGCCTATGGCTTACCTTTACCAATCACTAAGTCTAAATTGTCACCTATATTTGTATTATTCATTTAGGATATTAGTAATATATCCTCAAGTGATGACTAATGATTTAGTTGAGATTTCCTAGCCCAGTCATCATGCATGATTTTAGGATCTAGAGCAAATCTCTCTATGAGGTGGCATCACCCATTGTACTATAAATATGTAACATTGAAGTGTTGGCTAGTGAGCCTTTTCCACCATATTGTTATTCTTGTCTATATTTTATCACGTAGCTCTACAGGAACTAGGAGCTCTGTTGATAAATTCAGGTAAGATCAAGAAGCTCTTTCCCAACTCACCCCCACATGTTTAAATAAGGATTATAACATGGAATATTAGAGGCCTAAACAACCCATGTAAACAAAGAATACTTAAAAACAGGTTGAGGAAGGAACAACCAGACCTCTATTTTATCCAAGAGACAAAATGTACTGTAGATAGAATGGAAACAATCAGCAAAAAACAATGGAGCAAGTACAAGATGTTGGCTATCGAAGGACAACAATTGGCAGGCAATATTTTGACCCTATGGAACTCACAAGTGATGACTCTACTAGCAGTCGAAGCCACCAAATACACACTTTCAGTTAACATGCAAATCATAGGTAACACAGACATGATTCTATGCACTAATGTGTATGGTCCCTAGAGGTTGGAAGAGAAGAGAAGAATGCTCCTAGACCTATAAAACCTAAAAGCCCATTCCAACAACCTCCACTAGATCCTGGTCAGGGACTTCAACATCATCACGACACTTGCAGAGAAAAAAGGAGGCATTAGGAGACTGGATAGAGATGCATAAGACTTTTCAACTTTCATTGACACAGTGGAGATGGTAGACATCAAAACCAGTAATGGCCAGTTCACATGGAACAACAAGCGAATAAATCTACATCAGGTAGCGACGAGGCTAGACAGATTCTTGGTGTCGGAGTCCATCATTCTACAGGGGTTAACTTTAGACTGTAGCATCCTTCCCTGGGGGGGTTCAGATCACTGGCCAGTCCAACTGGAAGCCAATTTCCAAACCACTCTGAAAAACAAACCTTTTAGATTTGAGAAATTTTGGATTGAACATCCCACCTTCAAGGAGAACATCAACCAATGGTGGAGGGAGCCACAACCCAAACAAGGGACAAGGATGTTCAAACTTTATAAGAAACTTAGGTATATCAAACATAAACTCAAGGAGTGGAACAAGGAAATCTTTGGAAACATAAACCAAGAAAAAAGAATTATTGAATATAGAATGAGGAACTTCCAGGAAATTTGCATAGACATGGGCTATACAGAGGATCATAAAAAGGAAGAGATCCAATTGACCCAGAAATGGGAAGCAACATGCCAACATGAGGAGACTTTATGGCTCCAAAAGTTCAGAATCAGGTGGCTAAAGGAAGGAGAAAAAAATACAAGGTTTTTCCATCGAACCACCATTGCTAGAAGAACCCACAACAAAATCCTTAAAATTCGGGATCAAGATGGGATTGAGAGAGAGTCCCACAAGGAGATCGAAAATATACTGGTAAAAAATTTCCATGGGATATCCCATTAACCCAACCAAGATGGAATGGAGGCCATACAAAGGATCACTGATCACATCCCTAGGCTAGTTACCGAGGAACAAAATATCAACCTAAACAAACCCATCGTTAAAGAGGAAATTGACCAAATTGTCCAGAAGATGCCCAGTGAAAAGTCCCCAAGTCCAGATGGTTTCACAGTAGAATTCTTCAAAGCTTGTTGGGAAGTGCTCAAACATGACGTCTATGGGATGGTGGAAGACTCCAGACACTTGGCCTCCATTTTGAAAGCGCTAAATGACACAATAATTACTCTTATTCCCAAAGAAAGTGAAGCCAGGACCCCAGACCTCTACTGACCCATAGCATTATGCAATGTGGTGTACAAGATAATCTCCAAGGTCACAACCAACAGATTGAAACCTCTCCTACCCTCACTGATTTCCCAAGAACATGCAAGTTTTGTAGAAGGGCGACAAATTTTGGACAACATCATCCATGCCGATGAACTGATACACACGCTGAAAACCCAGAGGAGAGGGGGGATGATAATCCAACTAGATATAACAAAAGCTTACAACAAAATTAACTGGCACTATATGGTCAGATTCTCGAAGCTTTTGGCTTTGCGCAACACTAGATCAACTGGATTGTCAGCCTAGTGTCAACGACTAGTTATTTGCTGCTAATCAATGGAGCCCCGGCCAAACCCTTTTGGCCTTCAAGATGCATCAGACAAGGAGACTCCCTATCACCTTTCTTGTTCATCCTGATGATGGAAGGACTTAGTAGAAGCATAAAAAGCGTAACTGCAGTCGGGGAAATAAGAGGCATTAAACCTTTTGAAAACTGCCCGACCTCCATGCACCAACAGTTTGTTGATCACACCTTACTCCATGGCACACCCATGGTCAAGGAAGTGAAAGCCTACAAAATATTCTTAGAATAATTTGGGGAAGCCTCGGGAGTGGAGATCAATCACTCCAAATCCTTGATATATTTCTTCAATACCAACACAACAATTCAAAGGAACTTGGCAAATATTTTGGGGTTTGAACGCAAAACTCTCCCAACGAAATATTTGAGAATTCCCCTGATGGATTGAGCATGCAAAATGGCAACATGGGAAGGAGTGATCAATAAGCTACAAGAGAGGGTGAAAAACTGGACCTACAGATCCCTCAACCTTGCGGGGAGATTTGTCCTGACCAAAGTGGTTCTGCAAGCAATCTAGACCTATATGATGTCAGTGTTTCCCTCTCCCAAAGGAATACTCCAAAAAATAAGATCCATCCAAAGGGACTTCCTATGGCGTGGAGCGGAAAGCAAGAAAAAATGGGCACTTGTGACCTGGGAGAAGGTTTGCAAACCAAAATGCAAAGGAGGCTTGGGGTTGCAAGACCCAAAAGTAACCAACGAAGCCTATGGGGCGAAACTCTGGTTGAGATGGGTCAAAGAAACATCAACACCGTGGGCAACCCTTTGGAAGGCCAAGTATGCCCTGAACATCAATGACCAGGATCAAATTCATTTTATGAGCACAAGAGAAGGATCAACCATCTGGAATCTAGCTCGGCACAACAAAACCTGGATCTAGACACACAGTTCCTTGGAAGTAGGGAATGGTAAAACAACCAGATTCTGGGAGGACGTGTGGCAACAAGAACCCAGAATGGAGAATCCAGATATGGAGGAACTCCAACAGGAGATGATCACGCAAGGAAAAATCAGAATCCACCACTATTGAAAACAGGAAAATGATCGCGACAGATGAAGGATCTAGGACAAACTCAACCCACAAAGTAGAGATCGGATCGCAACAATAACAAAAGAGGTGGAGGAGGAATTGGGGAAAAGGAAAATTGTGGTCTCAAAAGAAGAGGACCAACTAAGATGGGGTAGGGAAAATGGAGGGGAATTCAACTAAAAAGAAGTCCAGAATTACATGGCAGACCAAGACCAAGAAGACCCAATGCAATAGTGGGGGAAGATTTGGGGCAGCCCCCAGTGGCCAAAAATCAAAATGTTCAAATGGCTAGTACTCCACAATTGAATTCTAACCTGGGAAAACCTAAGGAAAAGAGGGTTCGGAGGCCCACCACGATACCACCTCTGTCAAGATAAAGAAGAAACAACGAATCACCTCCTCAATGAATGGTACTACACAAAAGAGATGTGGGACTGGGCGTCAGGCATCTTCCACCAGTCCAATAGGATGCATGGTAACATCAGTGCAACCATCAACAACTGGAATGAGAGTTACAACAAAAATGAAATGGTAAACCTCTGTTGGAACCTCATGCCAGGGATGATCATATGGTCAATATGGAAAGAAATAAACTGATGCATCTTTAGGAATGAAAGCCTCCCAGAAGGGAAACTCAAGGAAGCAATAATTTCACAAATTCGAGAAACGATGCAGAGTTGCAACTGCCAGACTAAAAAAGCACAACTCACAGGGAAGGACTCTCGAATCCTGGAAACCTTCCACCTAAAAGATGAGCGCAACAACACACAGGCAGGGCGACCACCGCAATTCCAATTAGGAGAGCGCAACTAGACACCTCCACCGGCATGGTTCCTCAAGTTAAATTTTGATGGGGTGGCAAAAGGAAACCCAAGAATGATTGGAACGAGAGGGGTGATCAGAGATAGTGGGGGAAACATAATCAGGTTGTACGTTGGGAGACTGGGAAACTCAACCAACAACACAACGGAATTTGGAGCCCTAGAGCTCGGTCTCGAGATTCTAAGACGAGGAAGGATGACCAACACTATAGTGGAAGGTGACTCCTCCCTGGTCATCAACACGGTGAAGAGACTCCAAAATGACACCAGAGTGGGCAATGTTCAGAAACACTAGCACTTGGCACACTCCTTACAAAAAATCCAGGAGCATCTGCAAACAATCAACACTATGGATTTGCGTTGGGTATGTAGGTCAGCAAATGGCCTGGTGGATAGAATTGCCAATGAGGGAGTTAGCAAGGATGGATCAGAACTAGATACTACTTGGACCAACAGCCTGCAAGGACAATTCAAAACAGATTGCACCCAACTAGCGACAAAAGATCGGGACAACAACTTAAGCAAGGAAGGTCACATCGAGGTGGGTAGCGAAAGGGCCAGTGAAAGGCCATAAGGACCCAGGTAGGATATGACTGCCCAACACTCGACTACCAATCACAATGTTGAGTCAAATTACACAACAGATGAAGGTACATCAACAAGATCATGTTAACAGTAAGACTCGCGGGGTAAGCCAGTGGGTAAGCATCGATGATAATTAACAGACGACAAATGACGTAAGGCAAGAAGGATTGACATGGACCAGTATCGATACACCATTGCAAGTACCAAGTACGAGGAGGGGCCAAGTTGGGTATCAAGATAGTAAGGGAAAGGGCCAGTACAGGAATAACGGTCGAGCCATCATGACCATACAGACCGTGATCAAGAAAAAGGACGGGAAGTTTCACCTCTACGAACATACCATGATTGGAAGGACAAGCCCGCAGCAGAGAAAGTTCAATAAGAGACTGAACAAGTTGAATAAAGGAAAATAGAAGAGCGCAATTGCAGAGGTTACCAAAAGACACAAGGGTAGGGTAAGGAGGAACCACAGGGTAGACAGGAGAAGGGGATAGCGCAACAAAGGAGCATCCATAGGCCAGACAGAATGGTGCGCATGAAGCGAACGAACAACAAAATAAATCCCCAGGGGGAGGGAACTCTGACCAATCCTCGATGAGTTTCAAGGATGGAGCAAGGCACAAAAGACGCAGAGGGTACCTTTCATACTCTGGTTGCACCAAGAGGAAAGGCAACCATTACCCGATTAGAGAAGGCAATCAACAAAAAGTGCAAGGGAAAAACATGGGAGGCTCTGGCTTAGGAAGCAGATTGGGTAACTAACCTAGGAGCCACACAACCCAAGGAAACCCTCTACCATAAAATGGTGGATATGGCATGGCAAACAAAGATGCTAATAGGCAAGGTGAGCTCGGAGAGGGCGGACGCTAGATAGGAGAACAACAAGGAACACACAAAACTGTTGAATGAAAACTTGAGCCACCTCAACAGTCTAGAGACCATTACCAGAATGCTAACTGAGGTCGAGACAGACTAGAAAGTCAAGCTGGAACAGTTGGCTGCCCAATTCCACCTCTACCTACGCTACGTCCATCACATGGACATCACGCCAGCCGATGGGAAAGGAGCGCCAACACATATCAGAAAGACTCACACAGTCCCCAAAAAGGAGGAGAATAAGGGACCGACGGACGAAGGCAAGAAACATGTCATCATTCTGGACTAGTGTCCGGTTAGTCTATCATCAAGTCAGTCGGGTCAGTCCTAAGTCAATTTCAGCTTCTGTCACTGTTATTTTGTTTATCTTTTTCATGTCCGTTGCGCTCTTACAGTAAAAAACTGGATATGGTAGGACTGGGCTGGTTTCCCAAGGTGGCAACCCAGTCCTCCCCCATGCCTTTTTCAGAAAATTCTACCCGGGAACCCCTGGCCTGGTTTCCTTTTTGGCAGACCAGGGAGTTCCCCATTTTTTATCATAACCCCCTTCTAGTCATACAAGTTCTTAACTCACTTACAAAAAAAAAACAATGGATAGTCTAAGGTAGAATTGCAAGCTGGATATATGTTTTTATACCCAACAATACTCCATTGGATCCACTCTTTTGGTTATATTGACAACCATTAACTAAAATAAAAGCAACAAAATAAAAAACTAATACATGTGATCAAGGTATCTATCACGGACAGTTGTCAATCAATGAAGAATGACGATCATCAATTGCATCAATCTACAACTCTTGAAAATTCTTGTCCATAGAATCACCAATTAAACTGTCAAACAATCAAGCATGAGACTCTTGTTCTCAAGAGCATTAGCTGAACTATAAGAATGAATAAAACTGCAACATTAATTAACTAACCTCACTACATAATTCTATTAAATTGTCTACAAAAATCAAACTTGATGAATTGATATCAATAACGAAATTACAATTAATTCTACTACAAGGAATTAAATGAATAAAACTAGGGCGCTACTTCTGAGATGAAGGGGGCCATGCCTTCCCTCAGAAGTACACCCACTATACATTTACAATCTCAAAAATTCAATAGATGAATACACATAAACCAATCTTATATTCCATAACCAATAGAGTACATATATATGTTGAACAAAGTTTGATCTGCTTCCCTCTTAATATTGTAATCAATCTGTATGTTCAGGAATGGATGCCTATGATATTTATACAATGATATCCAAATAAAACGCAACAGATCTTTAAAGATCCAATCCCATACAATCTATTAAGGATAATCGAGACATTACAACATTAGCTTAAGACAAACCAATCGAAGAACATAATTTCATAATAAGTCATTTCCTTAGGTTTTCATGACTGAAGGCATGAAATCACAACAAAATTGTGCGCACTACAGGAATTGGCTGAAGTGTTGACCAGAAATAATTCTCAGGTTGTTGTAGTGTTGGCCAAATTGGATAGTGGATGTCCATGTGTACGCAATTCTCTACAAAACCCATATCTTCAAATCAGCTGGAATGAGTGGAAAATATCTTAATCATCGAGGCAACTACATGACTTGTTCAACAGACTACATGAACATTCCAGTAACTTCATCAACTTGAGAAATTAAACACATTTCATTCATTAAAGAAGGAAAAATGAAACACTCAAGCTAGGATAATTACCTTTGAATCAAAAATGCATTTTGAAGGCAAGATGGTAAAAGATATATCATTATAAGGTAATACGATGGCAAATGACAAGGCAAGTAGTCAAGACAAGGTCCTGTAGACTATACCAAATACATCAAAATAGGGACCCTACCTCTCCCCCATGCCTGAGGAGTTGCATGTCCTCATGCAAAATTGGACCTTCAGTCACCATTCAAAAATGCTTTCCAAAATTATTGATACTTCAACAAGTCTTGTGTTAGGCTTGGATGACCACATGAGCAAATACATTGAGTTCAAAATTCCCTGGCTACAGTCCTTCAAGTATAGCCTTGAGCCTTTGATTCCGCAAACAAAGTTTCTTGGCATGCCTATACCATCACCATGCCTTCCTTAGCGAATTCTTGTTATCCTTTCTCAATCGAGAAATTTCTTCTTGAAATATGATACTAGAGTCTTTCAAAAATACATTTTCATTTTTAATTAACTCATTTATGACTTTCATCTCCTTGATTTTCCCCTTCAGTTTAAGAATCCTCTTATCCCTGCCTATTGAGTTGTCAACACCAATCCATTCATCCACCAACCTTTCTCCTAAGATTTCATTTACGAGAAAACTACTTGATTGGATTTCCTCAACAATTTTATCAACCTCGGGGTCACCATGCATTTCATTATGTTCGCACACAATTACTGCTTTACCATAAGTATTTGAACACTTTTTCTTGGAGAGGGTCTCGAGTATTGCCTCTTTCTCAATTGTTCTCTGAGGTTGACTTGATTCTCCAATGAGTCTAGCCGCTTGACTCCTTGTCATCCTTGGTGGAGTAGGTGTTATTGAAACTCCCCTGTTTTTCTATGCAATTGGCTTTTTTCAGCTCGACATAACTTGGAAGTCTTCATCTTCTTCTTCAATCTCAGAGTTGACTTCGTGATCTTCGTTTGTACCCAAATCCTCTTTTTCTTTCTCAGGTTCCTCGACCTCTTCAAGCTCTTCTTTGTTTTATTCAAACTTCTCTTGGTCCCCTTTAAGCTTCTGCTTAGCCTCTTCACATTCTATCCCTGCTTCCTTAGGCTCAGGTTCCCTTTCTACCTTTTGAGCTTTCCCAAACTGGTTCCAGGCTAGGAAATTCTCCTAGTTTTCTTCCTGAGCTCCTCCAAAACCATCAATTTCACAAGATCGTGATGATGCAGTGTTCGCTCCATCATTTCGGTGTATACTTTCTTTTATGCCTTGGCCACCATCTTGGTTAACAAATTCTATAAAAAATAAAGCAAGTTAAGCTTTTATCCTTTAAAGTGCAATAACAACCCGATATGGTAAAAGAACTTCAGACTAAAATGACCCTCGGACGTAATGTATTTGTTAGAAAAATAGGATCACAGAGCAATAAAATAAAACAAATGTGGAAATAAAACACTAAAGATACACAGTACAATAGAGACATAGATATACGTGGTTCACCCAATGAGGGCTACGTCCACCAGAGAAATTGTCAGGTCCTTCCTTTTTATTATCCAACAAAATGAAGGGATACAACCTACAACTCAACCGCTGTAACTTCCTCTTCTTTCTCTCGTAGTCACCTTTCTCATAATAAAACATTCACAATGATACACAACCTCAATACAATTCTCTCATAAGAGAGGGTTGCCTTCTAGGGCAAAAAACCCTAAAAACAATTTCTACCGTTAGATCTGCAACCTTACAATGAACTGTCTAGATTGACTATGAAATTACAATATTTTTCAAGGAAAATTTTCCCAATATTTCACTTCAGGGGTGCTGCCTCCAAATCCCCCGCTAGGGGGAGCTACAAAAATTTTCGCCCTCCCCCCGGACCCCCCTCGCGACAGTTGTGGGGAAAATTCCCCCCACACCCCCCGTTAGGGAATGGGGTCCAAGCATGGCTGAAAAAAACCTCTGACTCAAGAAGATAATTAAGCTCCACAACCAACAATATTTTTGTAGTATGATTAATAGGTTTTGATATCTCCTTTTCGATAAGCATCGCACTTTCCACTTAGACCACTCTAGCTTCATGAATGGAGCCCAACTCAATTTCTCGACTTGCCTGCTCTTAAAACAATGTTCACCATTTTGAGGGAGCTCTCTTTTATATGCAAGGGAGTCTTCTGAGGCCGTGAGCTCCAAATCCCCAATAATTTCCTTGTTTCCATTGAACCCTAATGTGAACACCTTGGTAACTTCTGTGTTGTGCACACTGTATTTCATGAGGAAAGGCAAACAACCTGCTTTCTCTATTTTCTTTCTACATTTTGGGTAGGCTTCTAGTAGCTCAACCTCGTCTGGTTCAATTATGAGTGCACTCTTCATCCTTTCTCATGGAAAGAGACACAGGCTTGTTTGACGATATTTGACTTAGTCTACAGGAAGATATTTCACATTACAACAACAAATGAGGTCAAGATGAGAGTTGATGGTAAATTGTGATCATGATGATTTAATCGTCATGATCCGATTTAAAAATTCACGTACGGTAATAACCAATGTAATAAATTTTGAAATGACGATGATTTGCGTATTTGGCGATGGAGGACTATGCAATGATTCCAAATCAAATAATGGAAAGGTGGTCAATTCAATGCATGTGCGACGGTTCAGGGCGATAGGATCATAGTTGGCACAATTAGATTCAAAGGTTGCCATAGTATTAGAATTTCCAAATTTAATGAACAAAATAAATGTTAATAACTTACCCAAGCTTCAATTTCCTGGAATTACCTTATCGCTTAGTTGAACTAGTTCTATTGGAACCATACATCTTGTGAAAGTTCTGAGTTATGTTGTCTAGTGCAAGGAGTTTGTTCTAGATTGGATTTTAGAAGTAGACT
>JASDQU010309228.1:87548-101610 GCA_032191745.1 Picea mariana
TGAATTTTAATTTTCCCTCACAAAATTCCAAAAGTCACATTTAATTTTATCTCTCATAAAATTAATTTCTAGAGACCTCTTTTGGACACTTTCTCACCCCTAGGCGCCTAGGTGATGAGAAACAATTGTCCTTAGTACTTTTATTTAATTAATTTAATACTCCCTCTTACCGAGGAAAGATTTCCTCACCACCCCAAGATTATCTCTAAACGACACAAGCTTTCCTTTCCCCAAAGCTTTTGTGAGGATGTCTGCCATTTGCTCATCAGTGGAAACATACTGTAGCTCAACTGCTCACAGTAGATCATGAAAAATTGGATTCTCAGAGAGTTTAATGAAACTTTGATTATCACAGTAGATCATCGTGGGTCTCATCTCCACACCAAATAATCTAAGTAGCAACTTGTGAAGCCAAATGGCCTCACAACTAGCCTGATTGGCTGCCATGTACTCAGCCTCAACAGAACTCAAAGCCACTGACTTTTTCTTTCGACCGAACCAAGACACCACTGTGTTGAGGAAAATATATGAAAGGATATTACTCAAGCATTTTCATATCTTACTTAGCCAAAGCAAGATAGATGGGAATATCACCCTATGTTTATAGCCATCAAAATTTGTATCCTAATTCACAAGTATTGATTACAAGTGCTTAGGCTGATATTTTTTTATAAATGAAAGCTTGCTGGAAAATTCATTTTTTGTGTAATTTTTTGAATATAACAGATGTTGAAATAAATATAGAGACATAAGTAAAAACACCAAGTCAATAATCAAAACAGATGAGACATAAAGCAATCGTTTATTCCATTCCAATTTATCAAAATAATCGTTCTCTTTACAAAATTTCCTAAGGAAGTTTTGGACCAAAGTCAAACTTAGATGTCCTCGATGAAAACCATACAAAAGGACTTCTGACAGAAAGTAAAAAACTGAACTTTTAAAGCTGGATCAACTTGCCACAGATTGTTTCCCACTCGACTCTGCACAATAGCCTTTGTCAGTGATGAAATTTAATTCACAAACAAACAAGTCTACATAGACTATCAAAGATAGATCAACACCTCTGAAAAACAAGTGTCTGAATGATGTAATTCAACCCTGAATCTTGCTGTCTACAATAAGACCCTGCTATCATAAAAGAGAATTAGGCTTTCAATGAATTAAAGAATGAATGAAAACTAAATTATCTCAACAAAACTCAAAGGGAAGACCTTAGTATTCTTCTCCTTCTATTCCCCTCTTGTTCCTCCTTTTCCTTTTGCCTTTAAGCAATTAGAATTAGTTGAAGTAGTTGAACCACTTCTTTAATTAAGTTAACTAAAACTCAACCAACTTTTTAGTTAAGGGGGGAAAGTAATAAAATCATAATAAGGGTTTTAAATAAATAATAACTAGTAGGTTGGACCCCTTGTGACTCCCTTCAGTTTTTTAACAAACATAACACAACTAGTTAATCAATCAAAACATCCCTCCTTGTGACTCCCATCATCTTCTCATCATTTGACAATTTATATCAATCATAATTGAAATAATTTCCAAAAATATATTATCCATATATCCAAAAAATAGTGTGCTGTCCACAATTTCAGAAGTCAACTATTCTCAACAATGAATAAATAAAAATACTTAAAAACCATATTTCCACTATGGGAGGCAGTCTTTCCCTTGTTGCTGTTGTCACCCTTTGATTTCTCTAAATTTTCCTTAGGCTATGTGGAGCCTTTATGCCTAATCTCACTGATCACATGAGAAAAATCATCTCTCAAATGCATGCGGGAGGACACGGATTTGGCAGAATCATTTGAGGGTGAGGAGGGGGCAACAACGAATTTTCCTTTGTTAGNAACCTTTTTCTTGCATGGGAAGACTGTACTAGTGAGTGGATAGGGCATCTTGGACAATTTGATTAATAGGTGGAGGAGCAGGTAGAGACAAGTTAGTCTAGCCACGATGTTGGGAGACTGCTGGGTGGACAATCTCTTTCCATCCATCGTTTTCAGGGACTTCAGGTTGCAGTGAGACATGAGGGGGCACTAGTATACCAGGGACACGTGGGGCTTGGAAGGGAGTCCTTTCTGGCCTAGGTTGGACCACTCCTTGCCTAATCTAGTTAAAAAATTCAACTTGAAATAGCTGGCCCAACTCTTGCGAGCCTGCATCAAAATGTATAGAGAACCTTGGCCTTCTAGGGCCCCTGTTCCAATTTCCTCTTCCTATGTTACCCTGACCATGGCTACCTCTGCTGAAAAAGCTCATTCATGTATGCATTATTGATTAGCAAATAGTTTCTTCAACAACCATACATGACATCTCTTTTAAATATGAAACAAAGGTTGGCTCGGAAACACATCAGACTCATGCAATCCAATCCATACAAATCGTTTAATACTTGTCAATGAGCAGGGGGTGAATAAGGGTTCTGGGATATGTGAGGGATTGTATTTAGCGAAAAGTGTTAAAATGATGGGGAATAGATCATGATTACTGCTCAACAAATTACCAAACAATCAACTGTATCATAAATACAAAAAATGTATCACTGTAATTCATCCATGTGCGATCCTTTAATTGTCATAATACAAAATTTATCTTAACTATAATTAAATTTTAAGAACAGGGAGCGGATAGTGAATAGGGGAAGGCGAGGGGAGTTGTAATGTGCGAAAAGTGAAAGAATGGTAGAGGAAAGAACATATATTGTTCATAAAACTAATTAAGTAATCCATAAAAAGACAACTCTGTATTCAATACAAGGATACCAATACCAATTAACAATTCCCGTGTGTCAAAACTGTTCACTATCCCACAATCAATTCTTCAAACTTTTTCAATTAACACTGTCTATATTCATACTCAGAATCACTATACTTTTCAACAGTCTTGTTAAGAGAATACTTGTTTCCTTTCATTTCTTTTCTTTTCATTTAAGCAAAATCAAAAGGAGCACACAGTCACATTGCTTCATCTCTCTCCAACATATATTTCTATAAAATATCAACTACTGCCCATAATTCGCAATTGCCCAAATCAAACATAGACACAAGTTGAACAGACTTTTTAAAACTTGCAATGAAACCAAAATACAAACCCAAGCTTCATTTCTGATGGTGCAATTAAATAAAACAATGCACGATGTCTCCATAATCCATACACAGTAAACAACGAAGTCACAGTCATCATTTTCCCCAACTTGCAATGATCTCGATCGAGGCTAATAAAACACACAACAACCTCCAACTAACAATTGACACCATGCTGTAGGAACACAATGATCCAATGCATGACGAAAAGAGGCAACCCTCTGTCTGTAGATTACCATTTACTCCCAATCAACCAATTTTTTTAAAAAATGAGCTAGGTTCTCAACTCAACTGTCATAACAAAAGGAGGAAATCTATTGAATGTGTATCAATTATCATCCCCAATCACAACCTTCAACTCAATCAAACATAGACTAGATAATACTCAAAGCAACTATCAAAACCACTCAACCAATCTTTGACAATCAACAAGATACCCGATAAGAGTGCAGATAGTCGGGGTTATAAAAAATGGGCTTTGTAACAATGAACACAAGAATTAATCAAGAGTTCGCTCAGTCATCAAAGCAAAGAGAGACTGGAGGTTGAACATATCAACAATACATAGAAACCCTTCGAAACCATAGGTTTTTTTTTATAACTCCCAGTTTGTATAATAGTGTAACGGTTCAACACCGAGTAGGGTAGGCAACGATGGAGAGGAGCAACGATTTCTCACTGGACATTAACAAATATCAAGAACACATAGAGGCATAACCCTCGTGCCTTTCTCAAGGGCCGAACCAATTTATAACAATGCCAGTGGAAATGCAAACCAGAGGTATCACCAACAACCCCAAAGCATACATCTTGGCATAATGGCCATCCCATAACCAACTCCCCAATGCCAATACCACAAAAATAATCCCACGACCAGGTGAATAACCCACGACCGTGGCTCTAGAAGATAAACAGTGACCAAAAGGTAGTTCGAAAACATATACAACAACCCCATAGAAACCCGAATACAACTGGACATAGTCACCATAACTGTGAGGGAGTGACTAACAAGGCCAAAAAGAGTGAAGCCCTCCAAAAAAATACCCATAACTTCTTAAAACAACAGATAGCCATCACAATTTTCACCACATAGAACAACCAACGAAATCATAACTTCAACAAACCAATTCTTTCATTTGCAAAACGAATAACCACATAGTCATTCCAGAGAGAAGACCCACATGTTTACACAGTTGCCAATCTTAGGAAAACACAAACCAACACATTACCAAGCCATTGTTCATTTCATACACATAGAAAAATTCATGGATGGGCGAAAAGATCCATACTTGTAACCAATGGATTTTAACAAGGGTGAGCTGGTCGAGCAGTTCCTCCCAGGCTTGAATCTCATAGCTTAACCACCATCAAAACCAAATGAAACAATAACCATGCTAGGGTGATGACCTGATCGGAGAAGTATGGAGTGACATGCATTTACTGCACATCGCTTCCATCTTCTTCACATTCAATTTCGTAGTACACGACAACCAGCCAAAAACCATACCATTAAGCATGCCATTAATTCCATACATTGAAACTCGTGACATATTGCTTGCCAATTTCGCCACCCAATATCCATATTAACCATTTCCAAAAACCATACCATACCAAATGCGCCCTATATAACTGAAATATAATTCACATAGCCACTAACCATTGCTAGTTAGGATTAATACTAACTTCTTTTCATTTCATTTGCACATAACCTCTTAACATAGCATAGTATAGTCCCTTTCTTTTGGAATTTTTTGTTATAAGCCTCTTTCCATTTCTTTTGTTTTATGTTGTTACTAACATATGTCTTGTGTAGGTGTAGCCAGGTAATAATCATGGTGATTCATCGAATGTAACAATTGTAGTATACGCCATTCATGACATAGAATCAAAGCTTAGAAAAAAGGGAACATCACATAAAATGCATTATCCACCCGCCATTTTGTAAAAAACAAAACCATGACTGCATCATCAACCATATAAGGAGTATCTTCGAGCCTCCAGTCTACAAGGGGATCCCACCTACTAGTATTATTTCTTATTAGCATAGTTTAAATAATAGGCTTTAGCAATACTTCACGGGTGAATTCCTCATTGCGATTTTTATCGTCAACAAACTGACGACTCCACAGGGAAATCTGTTTCCAACAGATTAAGAACTCAGAATATATGGTTTCGCAGACCAAAAAGAACAGTAGACCAAGAACATATAACCCGAATGATCATGCAATAGGGGGAAGTGAGCAGATTTAATGGAAAAATGACCGGGAATTTGGGAATAACTCATGAAAAATGTTAAGTATGAGGGGGTTTATCCCTATATGCATAATCATTCAACTAGAATTTGTTCTTGACTTCAAGGAGAAATTTTTTTATGGACTTGCTCTTTTAACTCTCAATGTATGAATAAATGGAAAGCAGAAGTGGGAGGTAACCAATTTCTTCATAAGACAATAGTATCAAAACAACAACATAAAAAGTGTGATATGACTATCTCCGATCCTCCAGTCTACAAGGGGATCCCACCTACTAGTATTATATCTTATTAGCATAGTTTAAATGATAGTCTTTAGCAATACTTTGCGGGCAAATTCCTCATTGCGATTTTTATCGTCAACACACTACTGAGCCCAATCCAAAGAAACAACTTGAGGTAATCTTCCTGTCACTGACACATCCTGCCTAATTCGAATTTGAATAACCAATCAACCGAACTCCATCCTCTCTCTCATAGTTTAGGCCAAAATCCACCGTACCCTTAAGGTACCTGAGCACATGTTTTGTTGCAATCTAATGTACTCTCCGAGGCTCCACCATAAAATGACTAAGAGAGTTAACAACAAAACAAAGATATGGTCTTGTGTTGATCAGATACATTAGCGAGCCAATCAACTAATGATACAACGTGGGATCAACCAACTCTGTCTCAGAAGAATGTAGCTTCTTCTAGTTGGTTTTCATAGGTGTGGACATGGGTCTGCAATCCTCCATTCAAAATATCGTCAGAATCTCATCTGCATATCTACCCTGTCCCAGAAAGATATGTCCATCCTCTTGCCAAACCTCCAACCTAAGAAATAGTGCATCAACCCAATGTCTTTCATCTCGAATTCTGAAGCAAGTCTCTCCTTGCAACCAGCTACAAGTCTCTCAACCCCTGTAATAAAGAGATCATCCACATATAACACAAGAATGAGATGATCACCTCCAACCACAATGAAGTACAGGTTGGGATCCACCTCACTCTTCACGAAACCCATCTGCTACAAGTATGTGTCTATCCTGGAGTACCAAGCTCTAGGATCTTGCTTCATCCCATACAAGGCCTTCTTCAGTCTACATACATGAGAATCACTCCCATGCACCTCAAATCCATGTGGTTGCTCAATATAAACCTCCTCCTTAATGAGACCATTCAGAAATGCGGTCTTCACATCCATATGATGGATTTTCCAACCCATATTTGCTGCAATGGAGATCATTGCCTTGATCGAGGTGTATATAGCTACTGGAGCAAGGGTCTCATCATAATCAACTCCCTCTACCTATGAGAAGTCCTAGGCCACAAACCGAGCCTTGTACTTCTCAATTCTATCATCTGCAGCATACTTGAGTTTGTACAACCACTCCACTGACTTCCCCTTAGGTCTAGGAACCACCTCCCAAACATCATTCTTCATGATGGAATTGTACTCTTCCATCATGGCATCTCTCCAAACCTCCCGATCAACTACCTCCTCAAAGGTGGAAGGCTCAGACTCTCTGATGGTGCTCACAATTGCAAGATAGCTACAAAACCTCTCTGGAGGTTTACTCTCCCTCACATCCTGCATGGGATTCCCCACTGAACCCTGTGCCTCCCTCAAAGTGTCCTGAAGCCACTTGGGCTTCCTCCTCTCTGAAGTAGTGCCCCGTGGAGGGGACTCTCCTTGCTCAACCCCATCACCTAAAGACTGTGAACCTGAAGTAGAATCTGGAGAACTCGATCCTGAAACCTATGGACCAGTAACCTGTGGTCCAGTCGTCATCGAAACTGGTGGACCTGAACTCTGTGTCACTGAAGTCTGTTGTGGACTCACCTAAATCTGAAGTGATGACTTCTCACCCCTCTCAGTCCCTCATGACTTCCTAAAGGCTCCATCCTCCTCAAATTTCACATCCCTTCTCAAAACTATATTCCTAAAGGAATGGATGTATATGCGGAAAGCCTTTGAAGTCCTGCTATCCCCAACAAAGATCCCCTTCTCTACCGTGGGTTATAGCTTTGTCCTCTTCTCAGAAGGGACATGTGAATATGTAAGGCACCCAAAAATCCTAAAGTGCCCAACATTAGGCTTCTTCCTAGAGAAAGCCTCCTCATGAGCCTTATCCTCCAAGACTCTGTGTGGACTCCTATTCTACAGATAAACTGCAGTGTTGCGAGCCTCAAACCAAAGAAAAAGTGGTAGTCCCCGATCATGTAACATGGTTATGGCAGCCCCAATAATAGCCTTGATCTTCTGCTCAACCACCACATTTTGCTGTGGGGTGTATGGAATTGTCAACTCTCTCCTGATGCATTCTCGAGCACAAAAGTCTCTGAACTCATTGGAGGTATACTCACCCCCATTATCAGATCTCAACACTCTGATTTTCCTCCCTGTCTGGTTCTCCACAAGAGCTTTGAACTTTTGGAATCGCTGGAAGACCTGTCCTTTGGTATTCATGAAAAAAATCCAAGACTTCCGTGAGAAGTCATCAATGAAAGAGACATAATACAAGAACCCAGTCAAAGATGCAAAAGACACAGGACCACACACATCAATATGAATCAAATCAAGGATACCAACAACTCTACTATTGTTGTTTTTAAGTTTATGTGGTGAGGAGTTTCGCATGTGTTGTTCGGATAATCCACAGTTGGTGTCATTTCGTCATCGACGTTTTGAATCCGAATCAGGATTCATCATCAAGACTAATCGTCGAATGAGAGCTAGTTGATCGTCGTCAATTAATACTTTAAATGCAAGACAATTTTTAATTTAAAAGTTATTAACTAAGTCAAATATCCTAATTTTCGAATTTAAGTCTCATCAATCTCTCTCAAGATCCTCATTGCCCCATGATGCAAGTGGGCCATCCTCCTATGCCATAAATCACAAAGGTCACTGGTGTTGTGCCATGAAACAATGCTCTCGAAGCCTGAAACATGAGCTTGTACAACTTCTCATGTCGAATACCAATCACTTTGGCTGAAAAGACTGGAGATCCCTTAGGATACAAGAGCACCTACCCGTCACGAAACAATACCTCATGCCCCCTATCCTCAATAGTGGAAACTGACACCAAGTTCTTCTTTAGTCCCAAAACATATATGACATCTCTCAACAACATGGGTGGTAGAGACTCCCTCTGAAATGATATAGTCCCACACCCAACTTCTCTAACCACCCAATCATCTCCAAGTACCACCTCCTAGTCTCTAATTGCTGCAAACTCAACAAAGTACTCACGAACTCCTGTCATATGGCAGGAGGCACAACTGTCAATGTACCAAATACAAGTGGAAGATGCTCTAAATGAGAGGCAAGCGGTCAAAGAATACTCCTTTTCGAACCTGTGAGTAAACTCTTCCACCTCTTTTGAAGCTGCAACCTGTTTCTTCTTCTTGTTAGGGTGCTTTCCAACATAGTTCCCAAACTGATGGCAAACAAAGAATTTGAATTTGCTCATGTCTTTCTTCCCTTCACCTTTTTACTTGTTCCCTCCCTTGGAACCCTTCTTGGACCTGCTCTTGCCTTTAGCTGCAAGAGCCACATTCTCCTCCTCATTACCAGTGGATGAACTACCAAGAACATATCCTCTTCGAGTTTCCTCCTGAATGAAGTCATTCCAAAGACGATTCCACTTGGGAAGATTATCCCTTGCCACAATGCCGTCAATGAAGACAGTCCATTGTTTGGTCACCCCTTTCAAAGCAGTCCTCACAAGTTCATTGTCAACAACAACCTCCCCAACAAATCCAAGCTCATCTCTTACTTGAGTAATTTTAGTAAGGTATGTGGTGACATTTTCAACTTTGGTCATCTTGATTCCCTTCAGTTTCTCCCTCAACACCATATTCCTATTTTCATTGGAACTATGGTAAAGCTTGGTTAAGGAGTCCCACATCTTGTAGGCATTGGATTTCCCGGTCACATGTGGAATCACATGGTCCTTGATGGCATCAAGGATAATTATTTTGGCCTTGATATTCTTCTTGGTGTAGGCTGCCAAAAGAGTAGCATCTATAGGCACAATCACATGACTTGTTTGTGTGTTCTCCACAATATCCCACAACTCATTTTCCTACAATATCAATGTGATTGTCTCCTTCCATGGGCTGAAATTAACAACCCCATCCAATCTGTCCTCAACCCTCAAACCGGTGGCCATGACCCTCTCAACTTAAATTCAAGTCCAACAAAAAAATCTACGAGGTGAAGTACCTCCTCTTCTCAGAAAAATCTCTAACTTTAATGGCTGAAATATTTCTATTCTTCTTCTCTAACCAGCTCTGATACCATGTAAAACTTTCAGACCCCAATCCGGTTTCAAGTCTCACTGAGACACATAGTTAAATGCCCAACCCACATTGCACATTTACTGCTGCAAATTAGTAAGCATGAAATTAAATGATCAGAACTAAAACACAAGAATTCTGCTGCAACGCTTTAACGGGAAATAAATCACACACACAAAAAATTCAACATAGAGATTTGGTCTACAAATTCAGACCCTGGAAAAACTCACAAAGGGGAAAACCAGTGAGAGAGGGGAGGCTTTTATTATTTAAAGAAATGAGAGATATTTACATCAATCATCTTCAGTAATTAATACACACACTTATCTCATTTTCCGTGCATAAACTCAACGTAGAAAATAGTGCCAAAACTGCTCCTCGATTTCTATGCCCAAAAATCTGTACAATACGGTCTCATTATTGCTGCTGTACTTTGCCTCGATTTATGTGCTCAAAAATCTGTACAATACAGTCTCACTGCTGCTACTGTACTTTCCCTTGATTTCTGTTCTCAGAAACTGCCTTGGAATTCATGCCACAATCTACTCATGTGGTCTCTCTCCCAACTCGACTCTCTCAATCTCTTGCTCTCTCAAACTCTAGGAATGAATGAATGAGGGCACCTTAGTCTCTAAGTAGACTTGGTGGAGGAAACTGAAGAGTCATGAATTTTCATTTTCCCTCACAAAATTCCAAAAGTCACATTAATTTTATCTCTCATAAAATTAATTTCTAGAGACCTCTTTTGGACACCTTCTCACCCCTAGGCGCCTAGGTGATAAGAAACACTTGTCCTTGGTACTTTTAGTTAATTAATTTAACAAAGCCTGTGGACTTCCCCCCCTCATGTTTATTGTTTTTTTTTTTGTAAATAAAAGAAAACTATATATTACCTTCGATATTAGTCATTACATTACTTAAATACTGCCACTTGTTCTACCGTAGCTGGGAAACCGGAACAGGTGGCCAACTAAATAGTCTTACGTGTAGCCTTATGAACAAAAAAATTTCCATCCTTTGTAAACCTTAACAATCTTCCATACATTTTTGAGGCAGGAAAACTGCCAATCTTCTGAAAAAGTAACAAAACCAAAAAGAGAGAAACTAGCCTTATGAACAAAAAAATTGCCATCCTTTGTAAACCTTAACAATCTTCCATACATTTTTGAGGCAGGAAAACTGCCAATCTTCTGAAAAAGTAACAAAACCAAAAAGAGAGAAACTAGAGGAGCTAGTCAATATGCAAACCCGATTGTCCATGAGTGTTGTAGGTTGGGACAAACTTGTGTCCATAGGTCGAGCAACATTTCTTGTCTGGAGCGTCTGTAAGAGAATCAAGCAAGAGGTACATTCTTTGGCCGAGAATGCGCTGGTTGTGCATTTGATCATCGAGCATCCTCCTCATGTCGAAGATAATCTGAAGATGATCATCTGAGAACCGGTGAGGGGTGAATAGAGGGTTTCTCAAGATCCATATCTCCATTTGCATTCTCTATAGGAGCCTCTTCAAAGGCTGCGTTGTTAGGAGTATTTTATGCCACCTGTTAGCTGGGGGGGATTTCTTCCTCCACTATGCAACCACTTGTGTCATCGTCGGTGTTACCAATTTAAACCTGAGAGTCAACCTGAAAATGAGTGACAATTATAGTCTTGGGTGGGGTGGTCTGGGGGTGAAAGTTGAGCGAAGGAGTTTCCTCCTCAAGCAACAACGTTTCCTCCTCAATTGGGCAGCTGCCGGAGTCATATATGGGAATAGAGGGGGGTGATGTGGGATGATGAGGCAAAGTCGACCAGTTTTGTCCAGAGCTGGGAGAGTTGATGGTTATTAGAGCTAGCTGCGAGGGGGGAAGACTATTGCACCTGGTGAGGGAGCTGTAGTAAAGCGGTCCTCTTTTGGACTTTCCCCTCTCCCTTGGAATGGTGGAGGAGTCCTGGACAAAGGCATCGACGCTGAGGGGGAGTCAATCGACCAGAGGTGAAAGAACATTCAAGAACTAAGAGACATGAGTGTCAGTAGAGAAATGTGAATGGTGGATTGCACCAGGGCTCTTACCTTCATATTATCCTGCATAATGACAGAGAGGATCACCACGAAAGAGGAGGTGACAACTTCCCGAAGGCTGGTATCTAATTTTGTACACCAAGCTTGGTTCACGTGGGGGGCCATTAAGCCTTTTGGAGCTCCCCAACGCACTACCATTAATCTTGACTGAGTGCAGGTCATTCAAACTAAATGGGAGGGGGGCTGGCAGTAGGGGTTAATAACTCCCTTTGCTGTCGGATGCCACCTGTCTCCTTCCGGAGGCCACTTGTCACCCTATCCGGGAGCCCTCTTGTTTATTGTTATAACAATGAAACTTAAATAATATATTTTTAGTTGACAATAACAAGCTTGATCAATAGTCATTGGTCAAAACAATTGGCTATTGGAGTATAGGTCAAAGTTTCAACTCCACCTATCCACCAAATTCGAAGTTGATAAAGCCCTTTTTGGGAAAATCTAGCTTGCCATGTGGCGGCCATGCCATTGCCCAGTCACCGGTCCACATCAACGCTATGCCAGAACCACATCACTACCACCTATCAGTTCCATGTCATCCCGCCGCACTGCCATCTTTCCTGCCACGTCAACATGTTGTACTGCCACGTTAGCCTATCGTACTGCCACGTCATCGTTTGTATAGTGAGATGTCATCATTCATAAAACCTAGTCGACATGCCATGTCAACATCCATATGATCCATTCAACATGTCACATCAACATCCGTATAGTCCACATGTCATCCTCTGGTGATGCCATGTGTCATCCCTGTCCAACCTTTTTGCTAGTTTGACCAAAACTTTATAACACCATAACTTTCTCATACGACGTCCGTTTGAGCCCGTTCAAGTTGTGTTCGAAAGCTTTTGATCACATGGAGACATTTTCATCAACATTTTAAAACATCAATTTTTTGATCACAAGATCCACCTGGATTAGTCTTATTAATAATGACTATGACTACAAGGTTCCTGAGGTCCACATATAACATAGTTACCAACTTAATGAGAACTGTGACCTCAAAACGAGAACTCTAACCCTTAAAACCCATATTTTTGCATAAAAACCATGAAAATCAACCCCCAAATCAAAAAGTGGTGCTACAGGTAGCACCATTTTTTGTAACCAGGTCAAAATTACAACTTTTTTCAAGCACAGGCTTAAAGGATCAAATGGCTTCTCAAACAAACTTTAAAATCAACCACCAAATCAAAAAGTGGTGCTACTGGTAGCACCATTTTTTGTAACCGGGTTAAAATTATAATTTTTTTCAAGCATGTGCTTAAAGGATAAAATGGTTGCTAAAAAAAAACTTTAAAATCAACCCCCAAATCAAAACGTGGTGCTATCGATAGCACCAATTTTTCTGACTGGGTCAAAGTTACAAATTTTTTCAAGCATGGCCTTAAAACATAAAATAGTTGCTTAGAAAAACCTTAAAATAAACACCTAAATAAACACATGATGCTACCTAAAGCAAAAAGTTTTTTCTAAATGCTAAAATTACAGTTAATTACGACTTAATTCAAACTGTGGCCTTGACAACAAAATCCTACATGAATAAAAAACTCAAAATTAGATTTTAAATGGTCACTTGAAAATTTATTTACTAACTTTTTTTTTTCTTAAATTTACATTAAAAAATAAATAAAGAGAAAAGAAAAAATCTTCACAAATATATATTTTTTAATGAAGACAAAAACACATTTAAAACATATATATTTAAAATCCAAATTTAAAAAAAAAACAACAAAACTTAACAAAATGGTGAAAACCAAAGAAAAACTAAAAAGAAATGAAAAAAAATTAAAATTTGATTGGGAAACAATAATTTAAAAAAAATAAGTTTTTTTTTAAATGAAAAAAATGCCTTTAAACTTAAAAAAAAAATAAAAATAGAAAAATAATTAAAAAACAAAATTCTAGAAAATATTTAAAAAAAAACACCTAAAATAAAACATATTTGATTAAACTAAATTAAAAATCTTAAAAAATTTATTTGTTCTCATAAATATCTTAAAATAAATTATATTTATATATAACATTTATGTTTTATATATTAAAACATATATAATATATATTTTATATATAAAACATATATCAACATTTTATATATAAGAACAAATTCTCATGAACTTGATAGTGAAACTGAGTGTTAGTCAATTCCTAAAAAGTCATAGGATGAAAGAGTGTGTCACCTTTGTGACACTAAGAAGGTTGAAGATGAAAAACACTTTCTTTTAGATTGTCCAGCCTATACCCATATTAGATCTCATTTTCAAAATATTGATCACACTACCAACCTTCCTAACATCTTAACTCAACAAAAGTATGATGAGCTTGAAAAACTTCTCTTAATGCTTTTCGAGCACATAAACAAAATTCTAAAGAATCACAAAT
>JASDQU010309229.1:1311-12722 GCA_032191745.1 Picea mariana
CCTTAATCTGATGGTTAAGGATTACTTCGGGTCTTCGGACTTCAGAAATCTCAAATTTCAAAACTTATCTGGCCCCACTAGATTTTATCCGAAGCCCTAGATCTGGTGACGCGTGGCTCTCGGAAAATCAATGGTTGAGATCCTCTCGAATGATCAGACGGTCGAGATTTACTTCGGCTCTCCGAGCTTTGGGAGTCTCAAATATGAACTGAAAACCTCTCGAACATATTCCTTCGGAGTTACTAATCTGTTGACACGTAACCTCTTGGTGATCGATGTTCAGGATCTACTTCGAAGGATCAGACAGTCAACATTTACTTCAGGTCTCCGGCTCTCCGGGATTTGGGAGTTTCAACTCTCAACTTCTCCTCGCTCACTCTTTCCCGGAGTGCTTTGACCCGAAGCACACGATCGGTTGACACATGTCCTCCTATGGATCGACGGTCCCCAGCTACTTCGGTTATTCAGAGTTTCGATGTTCGAGCCCTAACATGTCACATCAATACATGCCTTTCAATTTGCGAGGGCACGCATTGACAGTTTGAAGTAACCCGCTTATCTCCCCGCAATTCTCCTGATGCTGACACGTAACCCCTTGGGGAAACCATGGTTTGGATTGTGGGACCACCTTGGGAAATTATCTCTTGTACAACTTGGTTCCCTGCAATGCCTCTTGTCTATTGATCTCCCTCTCCCATGGGATCTGACAGTTGTGACCTTATCCCTTGCTTCTTTTTCATCAGGCGACCCCTGTTCGCATGTCCTCCAATCCAATGATCATGGATCTCTCCTGATCTTACAGTGGCGATCGCTCCCGAATTGGAAGGGGACGGTCACTATCCTTTGAACCCCTTACACGGTTCTCTGACGTTATATCTCCTACGTAGATTCTACAATGCCATTCCTCCTAAGCTTTTCAACTCCACAGTCAGAATTCGATCTCGACCCCAAGACTTTGACCAACATACCCGACCCATACCGGCCCGGTGTTTCAACCAAAAGCTCTAATACCAAACTGTAACATACCCAGCCACCCACAGGTCGGGGTACACTACCTTCAAGCCCGCCCTTGGACTTCTTTCTCTTATAGATACCTTTTAAAATTTAAGGATGCATAAAAGAAAAGACTTTAATGACATGCACAGCAATATCTAGCAAGCATGCATAGTCTAAAGATTCAATTTAACGATAATTAAATATACATAGCGGAAATACATTCATATACATGTAAATGATATCATAACAGAGATCACTTATCTTTATGAAAGATGACACCAACTGGCTGCAGACCAAGGACGTTCCACCCAACCATAGACATTATTGTTCCAAATCTCAACAGCAGCGTCACCCTTGAGCCAGCGCTATGATTCCACAAGGACGGCTCCAGAGTGTTAATTGGCTTCCCAAACCAGTTAGCACCCAAGCTCTCATAGGCTTCCCATCTCTCACAGAAATCCAAGTACCCATCTCTCTTCTACCTAGCTTGCACCACCCGAGAGAATGGACCTCCACCCTTCTCTGCCATGYAGTCCCTCAGGCAGTCTTTCTCCTTAATTCAGGCTCCARCGCAACTGGTCCAGAATCTCAATGCTGGAACWCTCAGGACTCGSAGTTGTGAGCAATGYTGGACACAGGCCAATGCATATCAGACATGCGGCCTCGAGTCACGGCTGGATCACACCAGCAACCACTACARCCAACTATCCTRTGGCTAATCTTCARCATTTCGACTCCCTTTCCCCRAGCCAAGACGTGGATGACGGATGGATCAATGAATAGGTAAGTGGGTGCATGGAGGTGTGTGCATGAAAGTGCGTGAGGGAAAAGAATGGTGTGAATGAAAAAGTGAAGGAGTAAAGGAGCCAACAACCAACCCCCCCCCATCAAACTAGAGGCGAGTTTAAGTAATTTCAGGCGGAGGGGGGGGGAATCAAGAACCTTTTGGCCTTCCCCAAGAAGCTCACGTAACCGATCCACTCCCTTAGACAAAAAGGGTAATTAGAATAGGAATAAACACTTAGCCCCTCAATGCCCCTCTCTTGTGGAATCATAGCCCCCTATAACTCTAGTCCTTGTCCGTCTAGCAACCAGCCATGTATTTATGATTAATAGTGATAAAAACATTACATGTCTTGGGCACAATGGCCTCTTAATACGTGTTTGGGCACTCTAGCCTCTCAGTATTGTAACAATACATTATTTAAAAATGGGGCTTCAAAACCTGGGGTGTTACAAGTCCTTAAGATGCTACTTGGGAGCATGAAGATTCCATAGGAGGAGATTACCCACAACTTTTTGAATAATTTTTAAATTTTGATGTTATGTTTTGTATATGCACTGGGGACAGTGCCAAAATAAGGGGGAGGGGAATGTAATACTCCAGTTTTGAGTCCCCATACTAAATAATGTATTTTGGTTTATTTTATGAAAGGCTAGAGCGCCCAAATAATTGAAAGAGGTTGGAGTTCTTAGGAAATGTAATGCTTTGATCATAATTAATAATAATATACATCGATGGTTGCTAGATGGACAAGGACAAGATTTATAGGGGGCTATGATTCCACGAGAGAGGGGGATTAAGAGGATAAGTCATTTTATTATATTTTTATTTACCCATACTCTTTTTAATGGAGAGAGATGGTTGCATGAGATTCTTCGAGGAATGCCATGTGGTTCTTGATTTATCATGTAACGTTGGTAAAAGTTCAGTGGACCTACTAGAGATTCCTCCAACATGTACAATGTCATACAATCCTCTTTCACGAAATCAAGACCAAAGAGACCCAGACATGAACCAAGAATAGCCTCCTAGATGAGTGTGCACTACTCTCTTGTACTTATGTTCAATGAGTAATGAAAGTGACTCGATATAACCTTTATTTATACTCTAAAAGACCTAAAAGACATGAATTATCAATAAACTCTTTCACAATTACACTTAGTAATAACTAGTACAATTACACTTAGGAATAACTTCTTAAATTACATAAAATCTCAACTCTCCCTCTTAATGAGGAAGGTATTCTATCCAGCACAAACTCTAACACTGTCGCCATCCACACGAGTTCATGACCATTTACTTTCAAACACACGAATCTATACATCACAGGAAATCCATAGTGACTTCACAACATGCATCCAGGGTCGGTGGGTAGCTTTCTAATAGCTACAACATGTCATCGTGAGACTATCTAGTTTCCCGCAGAAAACTCGGATATATTTATGAATGACATCCAATACCTTGTGATAACATATGTACATTGTCTCTTCAACATGCATCCAGGGTCGATGGGTAGCTCTCCAATAGATACAACATGTCATCATGACATCCACTACCCTACGATAACATCTGAAGCCATCACTCCCTCTGAAGAGGGACTATGTCGAGCTTATCCCTGAAGTACTCGAACTTTGTCTTTGACAATGACTTTGTCAGCACATCCACAACCTGCTCATCGATAGCCACATATTGGATCCTCATTGCTCCCTTCTACACTATATCATTGATATATATGTGATACCTAATTTCTATATGCTTCGACTTATCATGAAACACAGGGTTCTCTGACAATTTTATACAACTTTGGTTGTCACACAAGATACAGGTCGCCTCCATCGCAATATCAAATAATCTAGTCAAAAATTTACGAAGCCATACTACTTCGCGACTTGATGCACATGCTACCACATACTTTTCCTCAGTCATACTAAGTGTTACACATGATTGCTTCTTACTGATCCATGAAATCATACTAGATCCCAAAGTGAAGCAACATCTTAATGTACTTTTCCGGTTTGCAACACTACTGGCTCAATATGAATCTAAATATCCAAGTAGACTGATATCATTGTTTGCAACATACTTGAGCCCATAATCCACTACACCTTTAAGGTATCTCATCACATGTTCTATTGCAATCAGGTGAACACGTCTCAGGTCAACCATGTACTGACTCAAGGTGTTCACAGCAAAACATATATCTGGTTGTGTATTCATCAAATACATCAATGATCCAATCATCTGCCTATATAATGTAGCACCCACAGCCTCTGAAGTCATATCATCCAACAACTTCATATTTGATTCCATCGGTGTAGCCATCGATTTACAATCCAACGTCTTGAACCTCTTAAGSATCTCCACAACATACTTCCCTTGATTCAAAAATATCTCATCGGTTCTCTACCACACCTCTAGTCCCAAGAAGTAGTGCATGATACCAAGGTCTTTCATTTAAAACTCAGAGGTCAACTCCCTCTTTTTACAAGAACCCTCTTGCCACAAATTTGTGCACCCTGCTCTTGATTTCAATCCAACTTTTCCTGAGCTCCATTTTCACACCCCTGTATTTCATCATCTTTATTTTTGCACCTTTGCAAAATCTTCCCACCTACCAGCAGTAGTGTGGTTGGTTGATAGAATCTCACATGTTGTAGGGTCTTCTGGTTCCATTTCCAAAATATTTTTTGCTACACGTTTTCCCATCTCCATATTTCCATGGACTTTGTAGGCCATAAGCAAGGTCCACAACACCATTGAGACACATTCAAGTGGAATTTCCTTGATTAATTTCTCTGCCTCATCCAGGCATCCAGCGTGACCAAGAAGGTCCACCATGAATGCATAATGTTCCACTCTTGGAATGATGTCATAATCTTGACTCATAAAGTGAAAGTACTCACATCCTTTTTTCACTAGGCCCTCTTCCCTGCATGCAGATAAAACATCAACTAAGGTAATATGGTCTTCCCTAATTCCATAATGTCTCATTTCTTCAAAGAGTTTGAAGACCTCATTGGTATACACATGCATGGTGTATCATGATATCATTGAATTTCTTGAGGCCAAGTCTCTTTTATGCATATTGCCAAACACTTCACGTGCCTTCTGGATGCTCCCACATTTTGCATACATGTCTAGCAGGGAATTCATCACACATCCATCTACCAAAAATCCATTTCTAATTACCTTTTCATGGATCTCCATACCTTGTTCCAGAGCTGCCAAGTTTGCACATGTAGGGAGAACGTTGGCCATGGTGTTTGAGTCGGGTTTCACACCTGCTAATTGATTTTTTGGATAGAGCCTCAGGGCATCCTCGCCACGCCCATTCTGTTCAAACCCCTGCAATCATGGTTTTCCATGAGAAATAATCTCTATGAGGCATTGTGTCAAACAATTCGTGCGCTCTCTCTATGCTCCCACATTTGGCATGCATATCAACAAGGGCACTCCCAACAAACACATCTTTCTCAAATCCAGTTTTAATAATGTGGGCATGAACCTCCTTGCCACATATTTGTTGAGTGAACCAAATTTCTCCCAGTCTAGACCTTTCTCCATTATCTTCCACTTTCCCTCTTTGAAGTTGTAAACGAATGTCAGCGAGAGAGGATGACAAGACGACGAGTTTGCAAACGTCGTTTTTTTTTTTTTTCGATCGAAGGCAATTCCCCGCGACTCCATTCCCTACAAAATTCTTCGGAAATTCGGAAAGTCCAACGCTCCCGAGGAAACATAGGGTTGACTTCCAACCAGGTAGACGTCCGTCGATCGTCTTAAAACATAAGAACCCATCACCGGAAAAAACTAGATCCGCCACCTCTGATTTTTGCACATCACACAATCTTGGCATGGACGTGGATACGGTTTCCTTCTCTTCCAAATAGAAATAAGCTTCCACAGTACTCGCATCTTCGCCAACGCAAGGAGCGAACAATGAAGTTATGGTGAGTGTGTGTGGTTATGCTCAATGGAAAAGGAGGGCTCTAAGAATAATGATAAAAATACTTACAGTTCAATCACAGTCTGCATAAATTCTCTGCATAAGCCCTTGCTGCAACCTCAACTTGCAGTTCATTGGGAAACTTATCCCACGAATTCTCTGTTCTTATTCTCTTTTCCTTCTCCGCGAAACTTCTCCACAAAGTATCTGAGCAACTAACAACACCCAATTTACACCACCAAAAAAAACTTGTAACGTTTGAGTATACACCACGTCGTTTAGCCCAGAACTTCATGCATCTGAGTGTAGTGTGAAAATTCTATACATTTGTAACAATACATAGAATCTGTTCATTCACTCGGCAACCATTCAGACTTCTCACGGTATGTTCGTCCACATTGTACAATACTAATTCTGTGAAATGTCCAGGTCCTTCACACTTTGATTACAAGATGGAGGTAATGTAGATAATTCAAATTCAAGTGATGTAGATGATATGGATATTTCATATGATTTTGAATCGAACTTATATACTAACTTTGAACCAACTTCCTTTGAAGAATATGCTTCTCATGATGAGTGGAAAGAAACTATGCAAAAGGAGTATGATTCTCGCATCAATAATGGGATGTGGAAGTTGGTGGACCCTCCATTCGGAACTAAACCAATTGGCTACCAGTGTCTCTTCAAGAACARGTACAAATCAAATGGCTCACTTGACAAGCACAAATAAAGGGTCATGGAGAAATGATTTGCACAAAAAGAAGGTATTGATTATGAGGAAACTTTTTCCCCCACAACAAAATGGGCTACCATTCATACTCTATTTTCCTTGACAACACAAGATGGATGGAAAGTTCATCAAATGGATGTGAATACTATTTTCTTGAATGGAAACTTGAAATATAATGTCTTCATGTCTCAGCCAGAATGTTTTGTTGTGAAGGGACAAAAACATAAAGTATGCAAGCTCATCAAATCCTTATATGGCATGAAACAAGCACCATGAGCCTGGTACGAAAAGCTAATTAAGAATCTTATGAAATTGCATTTCAAGCACTTTAATCTTGATGATGCAACTTTGGTTTTCAAGAAATTTGAAAAAATTATGGTATATCTTGTAGTGTATGTAGATGATCTTGATAACAGGGAAGAATGAAATCTATATTGCAACTATAAAGAAAGAGTTGAAGAAAGGCTTTGAGATGAAAGATTAGGGACATCATCATTACTACTTGGGAATTGAAGTGATTCAAAATCCAAAGTACATATTCATCTACTAAAAGAAGAACATTGGATAATTGTCAAACAAATTTGGCATGGATAAGTGTAACCCTCTCTCTACTCCAATGGAACAAAATCTAAAACTCACATCAAAATAAGGAAATGAATTTGAGGATGCAACCAAGTACAGACAACTTATGAGAAGTCTTATCTACCTTACCACCACCAGACCAAATATTTCATTTGTTGTTTGGATTATTTTTTTGTTCTTGTAAAGGAAATTGGTTTGTTGCAAAAAGAGTTCTAAAATACTTGAATGGAACTCAAGATTTTGGACTCCAGTATTCTAAAGTGAATGACTTCAAACTGATTGGATATTTTGATTCAAAGTTTGTTGGGGATAAGTAAAATGGAGTGTCAACTTCATATTATCTCATGAGTCTTGGATCAAAAATTGTCTTTTGGAGATCATGCAAACAATTAGTTCCAGTAGATTCCACAACAGAGGTATGTGGTAGCATTAAAATAAATAAAGGAGATTGTGTGGCTCGGGAAAATAGTTGAATATTTGTAGGAGAAATTAGTGAAATCTACTCCTCTTCTAGTTAACAATACTTTTGCAATCAAGTTGACCGATAATCCCATATTCCATGATCTAAATAAGCACATAAACACAAAGTGCCACTTGATTCGATATCATGTAGAGGCCAAGACTATTCACTTGAGACATTCTTCCATGAATTAGCAAATTGCGGACATCTTCACCAAAGCACTTGGAAGAGAAAATTTTGAAAAATTCAAAATGATGCTTGGACTCAAAAACACCCCTTCAAATAAGGGGGGGGGAGGGTATGTTGGATACCTAATCCTCGTGATTATGGTATTTTGTAAATATTATTGTAAATAATATTTAGGAGAAACATGAAGAGGTGTACGTGAATACGAAGAGTCATTTGGACCTCTTGGAAGATGAAACAAAAGATAATTTTGCATTGTATTTATGAATGTCTCATGTTAATGCAATTCATTTGTGGAGTTACTCATTCTCTCTACCCATACCTACCCTAACAAAACAAAAGACAATTGAAAGGAGGGAAATATAACAACACACAAAGATTCCTTGTTCAGCCTTGAGTGGGCCCTACACAAAGCTTCTTCAGGGAACCTATAAAGACTACCAAGAGCAAGAGATATAAAAATAAACGTTATGCATTAATAAATCAACTCATGAAAACAATTCATCCTCCACAAGTTTGATTATGTTATGCAACAAGCACCTAAATTGCACAAAAAGAGAAAGAGAAGTGACTCCATGCCTTAAGAATGATTGAGAATAATTAATGTGAATCCTCTTTGACAAGGAAACCTCATTTATGTACAAGAAGATATTATTTCTAAAACTAGGTCTCCTTGGTATATATAGGATACAAAGGGTACAATTACAATTAAAGAGTCTAGTTGGAAACATAATATAACAATAAAAATCTAATAACTCAATATTTGGGGATATATCTAGGGCTTAAAACGGGGTTTTATCTATGGATTAACATGCCTCTCCTATTCAAACAAGTGTTTCCATCAACAATTGATTAGTTGTGAATGTTTATTCATGAAGAACTCATCTTCCCATGTCACCTCTTATACTAGTATTTCTTCCACTTGATGAAGTACTCAGTAATTAATTGATTTTGTAGCCTCTCAATCCATATTTCAAGGATTTTTTCCAATTCTAATATGATTTTCTATTCTTCATTAATATCTAGTAAAATAATTTGAACTCAAATCTTGTCACTTTTTTCCTTCTTTAAGAAAGAAACATGGAAGACTGGATGTACATGTGAAGATAGAGGCAACTCTAATTCTTAATCCATACTTCTAATCCTCTGCAACACATTATAGGGACCATAGTACTGGGGTGCTAATTTATCATCCTTATTTTATTGCTTGAGGGACATCTACTTGTATGGTTGTAGCCTCAGAAATACACAATCCCCCACTTCAAATTCCCTTTCACTACAATGTTGATCTACTGGTTGTCTCATCCTATTTTGTGTTGGAACCAAGTTGTCCTTCAATAGTTTTAGAACCTCTTGTTGGTGCTCTATGTGGTCCTCCTCTACTTGAACCTATTGGCATATTTTATAGGAAGAGTGTGCTTGTCATTGATGGCAAGAACAGCAGTGAACCAAACCTTCTAAGTTGGAGAGATCAGAAGCTCAGGAGGAAGAGAGGCAGTGGCCATTGGATCAACAATCTCGAATACCCAATGACCGTTAGATCAGTGTTCAATGACCAGAGGAAGCGCAGAGGTGAAGTATAGATCCGATCCATTAGATCTGAGCGTCAAGGATCAACAGTCGTTGAATCCAAAAATAAATGCATGAAGGTTAAGCCATTGGATGAGCATAGGAGAGTAGACTTGTCAAAGTCCCGAAGTAAGCAAAGATCGTCCATCATCAAGACTGATAGGTGGCACACAATCCACAACTCTGGAGCAAATCACTTCGAGAATTTTCAGTTTGAGATCTAAAACCCCGAATTCTGTAGATCCGGAGAGCTGGAGTAAACGTCATTCGTTATATCATTTTAAAGTGGAAGGATAGGATAATATAGAAAAGCAGCATCGCAGAAAGATCAAGCCATCAATCTAAGAAAATGATCGACGAATAACATTTAGTTCAGGTCTAAAAGTTGCGAAGAGGTTATTGTTCGGGGATTCTCGCTTCAGAAGAATTGACAACTTGAAAAGTCGAAATACCCGAAGTCCCGAAGTGAATAAGGATCCATGTTAGCAAGACTACGTCAGCAAGGACATGTGGTGCAATCAGAAAATGACAAGTGTCAAGTTGATTGGGCATTTCAGGTATGTGCAAATCACAAATCTGAGTGACACATAGTAGCTACTAGGCTCATGACACCTCATCAAGTGACGTAAGTAAGTGACGTCACTCCGAGAGTTTTAATTCGAGAGATTTACAACCAACACTTGCCCAAAGTTTTGAAGTCCTGAACTCCAAAGTCCTAGAGTGGACATAAGTCATCCAATCTGAAGAACACTTTGGGTGCATCATCAACTGTTGATCTAGTACAGTGGAAGGACAGTGTAAGTGGAAGTGCTAACCGACAGCAATCGGTCTCCACCACCTATGACTTATTTAGCAGGTGACCACTCTGGAGGAGAATGAAGCAGCGATCAGCCTAAAGTCCCAAAGTGTCAAAGTCACTTATGATCGTTGATCATGCAGGAGGATATGTGTCAACGGATCATGAACTCCGAGCGAAACTACTCTAGGAAAATGCAAAGGAGAAAGGTTGGAAAGTTGAGATTTATGAACCCCGAATACCCAAAGGGATTGTGACCGTTGATCCGAAAGGGACATGCATCAGTGGATTGTCAGCTCTGGGAAAAAGAAAAGGAAGGTTGAAAGGTTGGAAAGTTGAGATTTCTGAACCCCAAAAACCCGAAGGGATTGTGACCGTTGATCTGAAAGGGACACGCGTCAGTGGATTTTCAGCTCCGGGAAAAAGCAAAGGAAGGTTGAAATGTTGGAAAGTTGAGATTTTCGAACCCCGAATACCCAAACGGATTGTGACCGTTGATCCAAAAGGGACACACGTCAGTGGATTGTCAACTCCAAGAAAAATAAAAGGAAGGTTGAAAGGTTGGAAATTTGAGATTTTCGAACCCCGAATACCCAAAGGGATTGTGACCGTTGATTCGAGAATACCACGCGTCATTAGATCGTGGACTCCAGGTGAAATTATTCAGGAGCAAGCGAAGTTTGAGAATCAAGACTCCCAAAGCCCGAAAGGAGAAATCGATCTCGTCCATTGCTTTGGAGGGCTACATGTCACTTGGTCGTTGAGACTAAGGATCGTGTGTGATGGAGGAAAGAAGGCAGGAAAAAACAATAGATCGGATTCGTTGATCGAGGAGCACCATCAAGATCGTGAGATCAATGATCCCATTGCATTGCGGGGCTAGAACATGCTCGGGTCTTAATTTTTCTTGAGTGTGTTGCAATTGAAACCATGGTTTTTTAGAAAGGACGTGTGGAGGCTCATAGTGAATTGCGGGGTGAAAAGAGGGTTTCCCTCAAACCGCCTATGGATGTGCCTACAATCGCATGGTCACGTGAATTTCATAGCCCAAGGTCATATCGTGAAACGGAGCTAGCGCTCACTAGACCGATATTGGGAAGTGCCTTTTGAATAGGCATTTGGCCACTGCTGATGGTCACATGAAGGAAGAGGCTTAGAAGCCAAAGAATCCAAAGACGACTGGTTGTAACTGACAGAGAAGACGAAGATTTATGACTACCAAAGAAACTGAGGAATCTCAGGAAAATGGCCTCTGATGATGAACACATTCAGCATAACCACCAGAGAAGACGAAGAGTTTCTATGATGATCATGTAGAGGACTCAGTGTGTAAAAGATATGCAGAACAGAAAAGAGGGT
>JASDQU010309230.1:0-10964 GCA_032191745.1 Picea mariana
TCAATTCACAAAAGTGTGAGATAAGAAAAGAAGGTTTGGGGAAATTGGTTGTTAGAGCTACAAGAACTTCAAACAACAGATATGTGTTAAGTGAAATTGGAAATGAAAAGTGTTGTCTAGGAAAGGAATATGAAAGTTGGCTATGGCACAGAAGAATGGGTCACATACATTTTGATATCCTTGTCAAAGTTGGAAAAAGAGAAGCAGTCAGAGAAATGCCCCAGATCACGAAACCAACCAATACTTTATGAAAGCATTGTCAACAAGGAAAACAAACAAAGACTAGGTTCAAATCAAAGGAATATTCAACAAAAAGACCACTGGAAATTGTGCATACTGATCTAGTTGGACCAACTAAAAAAAAGGGCTTAAAAGGTGAGAAATACTTTATGTTATTAGTTGATGATTATACAAGAATGACTGCAGTTTTCTTTCTCAAAAATAATTCAGAAGATTTTGAAAAATTCAAGATCTACAAGGAAATGGTTGAAAATGAAATGGATTCAAAAATCAAATTCTTGAGATCTGATAATGGAGGAGAGTTCACCTCAAAGGAATTTATGGACTACTGCAGCAATCATGGAATAAAAAGGCAATTCTTCATTGCTAAGAAACCTCAATAGAATGGAGTTGAAAGAAAGAACATGACAGTACAGGAAATGGCTCAAACAATGCTAATGGATTCAAAATTGACAGATATTTTTTGGATACAGGCAATGCATACAACAGTGCACATTCAAAATAAAGTAATGCTCAGAAACAACACTGACAAAACTCCTTGCGAACTATGGAAAGGAAGACTAGCAAATGTAAAGCACTTCAGGGTTTTGGGAAGCAAATGCTATATCAAAAGAGAAGATGGAGGAATGGGAAAGTTTGAATCTAGTGTGGACAAAGGAGTACTTGTTGGTTACTCAAGTACAAGGAAAGCCTACAAGTGTTACAATCTAAGACTGAACAAAGTTGTGGAAAGTATCAACGTAACAATTGATGAAACATGAAGACCAGAATCAAAGGAAGAAAATGAATCAATGAAACAACCCTTAGAAGAAGAAGCAGAAGATGAAAAAGAAGTAGAAGAGGAAGATGAAGAGAATCCAACAGAAGAAGAAGAGCAAGTTCAACAAGTGTCTCCAAAGACACCCAGTAAACAAGTACAGAATCATCCTTTAGATCAGATTATCGGAAACAAAGATGCAGGAGTTGAGACTAGAAGAAGAATATGTTCACTAGAACAAACACACCTAGAACTCTTATCTACAATTGAACCAAACTATTTTGAAGAAGCCAACAAGGATGAATTTTGGAATAAGGCCATGGATGAAGAATTGCATCAAATAGAGAAAAATGGCACTTGGGAATTGGTTCCAAGACCAAAGAATAAGAATGTGATCGGCACAAAATGGGTTTTCAAGAATAAATTCAATGAATATGGACAAGTTACAAGGAACAAAGCTAGATTGGTATGTAAAGGATATGCACAGATTGAAGGAATCGAATTTGAAGAGACATTTTCCCCAGTTGCTAGAATGGAAGCAATATGTTTACTTTTAGCTTATGCATGCTCCAAAACTATTAAAATGTATCAAATGGACGTAAAATCATCTTTTATGAATGGGTAACTTGAAGAAGAAGTATACATTGAACAACCAGAAGGATTTCAGTTGTCAAAGAATGTAGATTATGTGTGTAAATTAAAGAAGGCCTTGTATGGTCTAAAACAGGCTCCTAGAGCATGGTACTCTAGACTGGATAAGTATCTGTAGTAGGCAGGGTTCAGAAAAGGAAGTGCAGACAACAACCTCTACATCAAGGTAAGTCAAGGTAGTATTTTATTAGTTGAAGTTTATGTTGATGATATTATTTTTGGTAGTGATGATGACAAGTTAAGCCAAAAGTTTGCAAAAGAAATGAAGAATGAATTTGAAATGTCGTTACTTGAAGAACTATCCTTCTTTCTGGGACTTCAGATACGTCAAAGAAACCAAGGAATTTTTATTTCTCAAACCAAGTATATCAGAGAAATGATAAAGAGGTTTGGAATGGAAGATTGCAAACCAGTTATCACTCCCATGCAAACTAGTTGCAAGTTGAGAAAAGATGATGATTCAAAGTCTACAGATCAGAGGCAATACAGGTCAATTATTGGAAGCCTATTATATGTGACAGCATTCAAACCAGATGTAATGCAGGCAGTTTTACAAGTGGCATGATTTCAAGCAGCGCCAAAGGAATCACATGTATTATCAGTGAAGATGATTTCCAGATATCTCAAAGGAACAGAAGAGTTTGGATTATGGTATCCAAAAGGAAATGATCTATCACTTATTGCCTACACAGATGCAGATTAGGTAGGTTGTATTGATGACTAATGAAGCACCAATGGAGCAACATTCTACTTGGGTGAGTGTTTAGTATCATGGCTAAGTAAGAAATAATCATCAGTATCCTTATCTACAACCAAGGCAGAGTATATTGCAGAAGCATCATGTTGTACAGAGGTTCTTTGGACGAAACAAACTCTGATAGATATACAGGTTGAGTATGTGAGCCCATTCCAATCTATTGTGATAATACAAGCGCCATCAGTATCTCGAAGAACCTGGTGATGCACTCCAAGACAAAGCACATTCCAATCAAGTATCACTTTCTATAGGAGCAGGTTGTAGAAAAGAACATCAAACTTGAGTATGTGGGCACAAAAGAACAAGGGGAAGACATCTTTACAAAACCACTTCCATGGGAAGCCTTTGAATATCTTCGCCAGAGAATTGGAGTTATTTCTACTCCAAAATGAATTCTTATCTTATATGTCTTAGATGTACACGAGGAAGCACCATAAGAGGACAGTTCAGTCAGGGGGAGAAACCCTGGATGGAAAGATACATTTTCCATTGATGACAAAGGGGGAGAGTTTTATCAGATGCAGAGGACAGAGGCATGGTTCCAGGGAGAGAAGATTTATCAAATGCAAAGGACAGAGGCATGGTTCCAAGGGGAGTAGATTTATCAGATGCAGAGGACAGAGGGATGATTCCACGGGAAGTATGAGTGATATGATTTAAGTATTGCATCAGAGTGTTGCCATCAATGCCAAAGGGGGATATTGTTGATTAAGTTTGGTTGTCATTGATGTAAAACCTTGAAGAAATCTCGATAGCACAAAGGTTTGGGTAATGGACCCAAGATTGTTTGATGTAAAGATGACTCATTATTGTCTTGTCATGGTTGATAAGAATTACAAATGGATGAACTCCAAAGTGGTCCCCTTATGGTTAAATCCCTCACGGGAAGATGCTTTACGGATTGAGTTATCCTAGAATTATGGTTAGAGAACACATTCTTAATTGTGGAATAATGAGATGAAGAATAATGAATTTTTCAGTGAAACTATCATAGATGCATAGTGATTTTCATGCCATTTCCAGTGGTATGTGGAACGTCACATAACTCCTCACGATTAGAGCGTTATGACCATATGAAGTTGGATAACCCTCGTGAGTCTTATAGAAGCCCCCACGAGTCAAAGTGTCTTGAAAAAGAAATTATTTTAAATGGAGAATCCCTAAATAAGAAAAGTGTAAGGCTACATGAATATATAAATAAGAGGCAAAGCTCATTCATTAAGGACACACTTGTACATATTGCATATCTATTTTTCTTGTGTAAAGATTCTTGTAAATACTTGTAAATACATTTGAAGTGGCGAATGTCTGAGGTAGCATGAAGGGTTGATGGTGAAATTCTTGGATTTACAGAAAACCCTATTTTCTGAGGCGTACACGGGTTGTCTGTGTATAGGGTGCGTACATTACGCGGGTTGTTTGTGCATAGAGTGTGTATGTATGTGGGCTGGTTGTGTACAGGGTGAGTACATGTTGGTAAAGCCATGGAAACTTGAGAAGATGTGGAGGAAAAGGTTCTAGATTCTGAGATCAAACGCCCAATAAGATATAAAGTGATCAGATACATCAGATCCATCCATTGGTTCAAAAGATATGTCTTATTTCTATGAAAAGTTGGATTTTGATGTATGCATAAGGAATGACAATGGAGATTTGAGAATTCTCCCTAGAGAGACTAGTGGCTACATGGGATCTTCTATATAAGTTAGATCTACAGAAATACAGTGCTGGTATATTTATCATTGATACTTCTTTTTGAGGCACATATTGCATATGGATGAGGGTTTTTATGGTACATGGTTGAGATCTTATATTTGATGATGTTTTGAGAGGATGAATATCATAAATATTTTGATGAATAAGCTCATGTGAGAAATATTATACTTGTTCATTATTAAACACACTTGTTGGACACACTGACTACACTGAGAGGGGGGGGTGAACAGTGTAGAGTTGTTCTTCCCAAAGCTCCTTAGTTAACAATCACCATTAACTCATTACTCATTATTGTCATTTATAACCAGTTAAATGTCAACACATATCAACAACATACATCATCAATATAGCATCAACAAGTCATCACCACAAGGAACACAAAGAACACAAGATATATGTACAATTTTCTTTTTATTATGAACTACAATCCTTGGGGTTTTTCAGCAACAACTGAATAGATTACAACTCTACAAGAGCACCAGATCTATAATTCAAGACTCATCTTACACCCTCAACACCAACTGAGATGAGGCAACAATCCTCAACAGATATCAATATGTACCATAAACAAGTACATCAACCATGCACCAACCTGTACCAAACAATCTGTAATCAACATGTACCTTAAACAAGTGCAACCAACCATGTACCAAGTATATACCAATCATGTGTCAAATACTCATCAACAATGACTCATCAATATGTACCAACATCATCAATTATACACCTCATGTATGTGCCAACTCATCAATTGCTTGTCTCAACCATGACTAGTTTTGGATTAGTCAACAACCCTAACTTGAAATAATAATAACTTTTTACCTGTAATGAATAAAGATCTGAAACTGATACACAATGTTATTCAGTTTTTTTTATGGAATTCCTCTAGGTTTCACTGCTTTTAACCTCTCAGAAAAGGATTTATAGAAAAAATGACATACCTTGCTGAATTCTGGATTATTCTAGAGAGTGACCTTGTAGAGCGTGCCCTGCATGGAATATTTGTTGAATCACTCTAAAAATATTAAAAAACATACTACAAACTATACTTTAACCAACAAAATTGGTCTCAAAGAATTTGGATCTGTTATGAATAAGTTATGACGTGTTTGCCCAAAACACATGTTTTAGACTAGTTTCAGGACTAGCCACAAACCCTATTTTCCACGGAGTGTATCTCCAAAAATACAATGACCCGCAAGCTGAAGTTTTTACCATAGATACTTGGATATGTTTCTACAATGGAATATCAATATCATGATCTGAATCATTATAGAAAAAAAATTATTATGAAAATGGTGAGATGACATGTAAATAACATATCTTAGAAAGCATCATGAAAAGAATTTATCCTCCCTTGAATTTCGGCCCTCTTTTCTTCACCTTCCCTCTGAAATTCAGATTAGATATCCTTTGGTTACCTCATTCACCTATATATCTTCAATATTCTCAAGTGTGATCTAAAATGAGATATCCTTGCCTCTTATTTATACTCTCCATCTTCTAGGTCACTTAACCCATTTCTAGGTCACTTAACCTATTTTCCTCATTTTAGGGTTAACCATTTTCCATAATTAGAAAGTTCTCCATCACTTTATCATTTAAATATTCCTTCTTGATTTTTTCACCTTACTTTATCATTTAAATAATCTTTCTTGATTTTGTCACTTCTCTTTATTATTTAAATAATCCACCTTGATTTTGTCACTATACTTTATCATTTAAATAATGATTTCTTCTTTTCAATCACTTTGACTTCTTTGACCTCGTGGGATTCAAGCCTTCATATGGGGGTCCTTCAATTTCGTAAGTCCATAACTCTCAAACCATGGGGAGTTATGTGACATTACACATACCATCGGAAATGGTATGGCAAGCACTATCCATCTAGGATAGTTTCACCAACAACTTCATTGATCTTCATCTCATTATTCCACATACAAGCATGGGTCCTCCAACCATTATTCTAGGATAAATCAATCCGCAAAGCGTCTTCCCATGAGGGATTTCACCATAAGGGGACCACTTTAGAGTTCATCCATTTGTGCACCTTATCAATAATGATAAGACAATAATGAGTCATCTATACATTTTTCCAACAATGCATCATATACCAATGAAACCACGTTGATCCATCTTCATCATGTATCAATGACAACTCATTGATCCATATTCATCATATCAATGACAATTCATTGATCCATCTTCATCTATGAATTCTCATCAAGGACAATACATATTACATTACATCAATCATCAATCAATCAATCCTTTGGCATCAATCAATCACTTGACATTAATCAATGACATCAATCAATCAAACCATTGTCATCAATGAAAACATGATCCAACAATGTCCCCCTTTGGCATTGATGGAAATACTAATATTGATGTCAACACCAATTACAAATTATCAATGTCAACTTGTAGATAAGGCATTCTCTACATCAATAGTCAATGTGACTATCTCTCCCAAATGTGACTATCTTTCCCAATCAATAATCATCAATCACATCAATGTGACTATCTCTCCCCCTTTAACATCAATGGAAAAGGGCCATTTTCCTCTTGGGTTTGCTCCCCCTGCTTGAACTTTCCTTGGGGTTTCTCCCCCTGTCTGAGTGCCTTTGATCTTCCTCTAAATAATCTCTCCCCTTTTGAACAAGGGATATCACTCTGATGTAATGCTGAAAATACATCGAACATACTACCCCTGTGACCATCGCTCCTCCTGGGATTATGCCTATGTGCTCTTTCTTCAAATATAGGGCTCTTTTCTAGGTATGCATCTGATAAATATCTCCTCCTAGAATCATGGGAAGAAGAATGACTCCCCCTATGGGTATGTCTCCCATATCTTCTCTGTGAGATGAACAATGTGCTACCATATAACGATCCTTGGACCTGTTCATGCATCAAACTCATGATATACCAAGCATCATGAAGCAAAATATATGTCAACAATGAAATAAAGAATCATGAGAAAAATATCAACCAAGCACATCCTATACAAAAATGTGTGCTCATCATGCACAACACATATGTACATCAAACATGTTCATCAACATCATGCAATGTGCCAAAAGATATCATCCATGGAATGTATCAATCATATGCCTCTATCAATATGCCAACATGTGCATCTACCAATATGCCAACCATGTGCATCCACCAATATGACAACCATGTGCATCTACCAATATGTCAACCATGTGCATCTACCAATATGCCAACCATGTGTATCTACCGATATACCAACCATGTGCATCTACCAATATTCCAGCCATGTGTCATATCACTCATGATATGTCTCCATCATGAACCAAGTGCCACAATCATGTATATTAAACAAATACCAATTGTCGTGTTGATCAAATAGTACCAATGGTGTAGTATCATGCACAACACCTATGTACATCAACCATGTACATCAATTGCATGCAATGTGCCAAAAGATATCATCCATGGAATGTATCAATCATATGCCTCTATCAATATGCCAACATGTGCATCTACCAATATGCCAACCATGTGCATCCACCAATATGCCAACCATGTGCATCTACTGATATGCCAACCATGTGCATCTACCAATATGCCAACCATGTGCATCTACTGATATACCAACCATGTGCATCTACCAATATTTCAACCATGTGTTATATCACTCATGATATGTCTCCATCATGAACCAAGTGCCACAATCATGTATCTTAAACAAATACCAATTGTTGTGTTGATCAAATAGTACCAATGGTGTAGTATCATCAAGCATATTCCATATATGAGTGTACCAAACATGTATCAATTATACATCAAGCTATGAATCATCAATGATGTACAACATGATCACCCCACTAACTCACCAACCACATGTCCCCATGTGTAGCCCATCCATATGCTAAATGCATGAATCAAGCTTTCCAACAAGTAAGATTCCAATACATCATCAAGATATATCACATAACCAAGGTGTCATGACTACATTGTCATAACCAACATTGTTCTTCAATAGAAAATGCATCAATCCATACTCATGGATTAGTGCCATGCACCCAAGATTTTATTTTACATCATCATCTTACATAATCCAATATAGAATCATGAAAACCTGCAACAAACGGTGTCATAACCTACAATAAACCATGTCAGACCCTGCATCATAGAGTTATACCATCACATCAAACTGCAATCCCTATGCATAGCCCTTTTCCTTAGGCTTCACCACATATACGTGGACTGTTGCACAAACAGCTTGCGTATGTACGTGACCTATACAAGGTCATCCTACGTATGCACGCAACTGATACCACTGTCACTAGAGTATGCCTCAGTAGATGACATTTTTTATCTTCCCTTCAGTCTTTCATTATGTTATGGTTGCTCTGTCTTCTTCACCCACTTCTGTAGATGTCCCTGCTCCTCAGAACTTCAACTCTGAGCATCCATCTTTTCAAATATGTCTCCCTTCCTTAATTCATTCCTTCTTCTATCCATGATATGTGAATTCCTCATCATGGACTTTCTTCTTGTGTTCCAACACTCCTGGGATTTGTGGCCAAATCCACTACAGTTGTAGCATCTCATGGTGTTACAGTGAACAACAATGTGTCCTACTTGATCAGATATCCAACACCTTATGTTGTTATGAAATATTCCATTATATATTCTTTCATAAGATCTACATTCAAAATCTTTGTGACCATATTCATTACATGAATAACAATGCCCATGAAAAATACTTTCATACCTTTGCTTTGGTGTCCCAAGGATAGCTTCTTGATGTCTTCCTTGCTTTGTTCTTTTGAAAATTTCCTTGCCTTGTGTAGATGGTTGCTTTGCAACATTGTCTTCCTTCTTTGATGGACTTACCTCATGCTTCTTTGAGGTGCTTGCTTCAGCATGTGTAGCTTCTTCTTTGTATCCAAGACCTGATTTATCATATGGTGATCTTTGACTTTCCAAGATCTCATCCAATATTTTTGAGCTATTCAAGAATTTATTTGACTTCTCCAATTTCTTTCTAAGATAAACAACTTCATCTTCTAACTTATCACATGATTCTTCCTTTTCATTAATTTGATTCTTCAAAAGTTCTTCTACCCTTTTGGCTTCTTCAATTTGGGTCTTGAGATGAATATTAGTTTCAAAACTTTTGCTAATCTCATCATCTACCTTCATATCTTCTTTTTCATTCTTTAGTCTTGTGATATGTTCTTCCTTTTATTCCAATTTAGTCTTATTTCTCTCTTGTTGTTCTTTGAGCATTCCCTTTAACTTCAAGATGTGCCTTTGACTCCTCCTAAGAAACTTCTTAGTGTTATCTGAAAGATAGTTATAGTGTGTATAAAAATGATCACTTTTTATAAACCCTCTTCATGTTCCTTTTGAAGTTCTAATAGATCTTCTTCTATTCTTTCCATGGGATAACTACCATCAAACTTTACAAAAACTGTTTATAGATCATCTTCTTGCAAAATACCAGATATATAAAATATGCAGAACAGAAATAAAATGCTAGAAATGGCAGAATAACAGTAAAATATCCAGCATAATCTTCACAATACACAGAAATGATATACGAAATAGCAATAGAAAAGAACTTTGATTCAGAAAGTAATGTTCACAGGCCTCTTTGAGGGGGCAACCTCCAGTCGAGCAGTGCTCTGTTACAATAATCTCCAAGCTAGGGTTCTCATACCCTCGACCCTTATTTATACTAAATATGTCTATTAAGAGAAGCATCTAGAGGAAGATCCTTCTAGAAGCGAAAGCTTCTATTAGGTCTTCTTACATACGCCTTATTCTATTTTATTGAAAGGGCTTATTAATATTGACCTTTATTACATCTGAATACATTGATCTACCTATGTGCGGGTTAGGACCTTAACATGTCTGCCCCCTTAAAAACAGCCTTGTCCTCAAGGCTTGAGATGTGGAAACTGTTGCAGAATGGTAGCTGGTTCCCAAGTAGCATCTGTTGGAGTCATATCTTTCCACTATACTAGCACTTCTTTGATGGTTCTCTGACACAGGCGATGCTCCTGCTGGTCCAAAACTGCTTCTGGTTGTAGCCAAATGGATCCTTCTTCAGCTAACTCAGGAAGGTTGGTTTGAATTTTCCACCTGGTTCCAATCACCTTCTTCAAGCATGAAACATGAAAAACAGGATGTAGCTTCGACTGACTGGGCAGAGCTAACTGATATGCGACTTGTCCCACATGCTTGAGAACTGTGTAAGGGCCATAAAATTTGGGTGCTAGCTTCTGACACTGTTCGGCCTTGAGGGAAGTTTTCTTATATGGTTGCAGTCGCAGAAACACCTAATCCCCTTCTACAAATTGACATTTGGAGCGACCTTGATCTGATTGCTGCTTCATTCTATTCTGGGCCATGACCAAGTTCTCTTTAAGGGTATGAAGGATATACTCTCAGACTATAAGTGTTTGGTCAACCACCTGGACCTTCGAGGTACCCGGTAAGTATGAGAGAACTGACGGTGGCTTCTGTCCATACACTGCTTCAAAAGGAGTCATGCGAGTGGCTGTATGGTATGTAGTGTTGTACCACCATTCGGTGAGGGGTAACCATTGAGCCCACTGGTGTTGTTTTTCAGAGGCAAAGCACCTCAGATATGTTTCAAAACACTTGTTGACGACTTCCGTTTAACCATCTGTCTGGGGATGATAAGATGAGCTAAGATTCAATTGTGTGCCTTGTAGCTTAAACAGTTCTTGCCAAAAATTGCTTGTGAAAGTTGGGTCTCGATCAGAAACAATAGAGTTTGGCATGCCATGAAGCTTGAAGACCTGATCCATGAAAATTTGAGCCACCGTGGATGCA
>JASDQU010309230.1:11583-49933 GCA_032191745.1 Picea mariana
ATTGGAGGATTGTATCTTCCTCTTGGAGTTTTATCCCTCCCTTTACATTTTGGAAGCTGTAGCTACCTTTGGAAGTCATTACTTCCCTTGAACAAAAACTATTGATTATTTCTCATATATATTGTGCATGGTGTATTGTGGTGTATTGGTGTAACTCTTATACTATTGTTCATTTTTCATTGGATATAATTGAATGGTTTAAGTATAAGTTGGAAAAGGTTTTTAAAATTGTACTTGATACTGATTCACCCCCCTCTCAGTATCAACAATTTATACTCTCCATCTTCTAGGTCACTTAACCCATTTCTAGGTCACTTAACCTATTTCTAGGTCACTTAACCTATTTTCCTCATTTTAGGGTTAACCACTTTCCATAATTAGAAATTTCTCCATTACTTTGTCATTTAAATATTCCTTATTGATTTTGTCACCTTACTTTATCATTTAAATAATCTTTCTTGATTTTGTCACTTCTCTTTATTATTTAAATAATCCACCTTGACTTTGTCGCTTTACTTTATCATTTAAATAATGATTTCTTCTTTTCAAGCACTTTGAATTCTTTGACCTTGTGGGCTTCAAGCCTTCATATGGGGGTCCTTCAATTTCGTAAGGCCATAACTCTCAAACCATGGGGAGTTATGTGACATTCCACATACCAGCAGAAATGGTATGGCAAGAACTATCCATCTAGGATAGTTTCACCAACAAGTTCATTGATCTTCATCTCATTATTCCACATGCAAGCATGGGTCCTCCAACCATTCTTCTAGGATAACTCAATCCATAAAGAATCTTCCCATGAGGGCTTTCACCATAAGGGGACCACTTTGGAGTTCATCCATTTGTGCACCTTATTAATCATGATAAGACAATAATGAGTCATCTATACATTTTTCCAACAATGCATCGTGTACCAATGAAACCACATCGATCCATATTCATCATGCATCAATGACAACTCATTGATCCATGTTCATCATCTCAATGAAAACTCATTGATCCATCTTCATCTATGCATTCTAATCAAGGAAAATACATATTACATTACATCAATCATCAGTCAATCAATCCTTTGGCATCAATCAATCACTTGACATCAATCAATCAAACCATTGGCATCAATGAAAACATGATCCAACAACACCTATATGGCACATGACTAGAGAGAGACATATTTTCCTTGAGTAAAGGTTATGTATGAGGATGCATGCACAAGGTATAGTTACAGTCTGGATACAGTGACAGATTATAGATCTATGTGAAAGAAGTAACAGGGGGTCATAATTTTTCAAGAAAAAGGAAACCCTAGTTTTCAGAAGGCATACGCAGGCTGCATAACAGTTAGGGCACATACATATGCGGGCTGCATAACATATAGGGTGCGTACATATGAGGTTGTAGTGCTACAGGTCGCGTACCTATTATATCTTTGTAGATACATGTTCAGTTCAGGTACAAATTGATTACAAGGTAGTTGTACATATTGGATACAGGTCAGTGATACAGGTTGATACAGTTGTGCAGTAGTATATCTCATAGTGACAGGTTGACATTGGTTCCATCATTCTACTTCTACTTCAAGGCAGTTGGATGGGGCAAGGACAAGTGGTTGTAGCCAGAGAACATAAGGGGTTGTAGCCTCCTTCTGGTTGTAGCCTAAGAAACTAGGGGATTGGAGCCTCCTTCCAACTGTAGGTGGAAAAAAAAGGAAGTTGGTGCTTCCAATGAATGTAATTCTTCAAGACATATAAGAAAAATCATTATGTGGTTTTCTCTCGATTTGGGTTTCCATGTAAAACACTGGTGTACTATGTATGTGTGTGATTGTTCATTTCTTATTGCTCATTATTGGATAATAACTCTACATTGATATAACACTTGGATCATTTGGACAAAAAGGATTATAATTGTGTTATTACTGATTCACCCCCCCTCTCAGTAATCCAACAATATGAGCAAACGAAACTCGATTGACACACATGCATCATTTTAAAACTTGTCAGAACTCTGATCGGACTCAGTAAAATTCATACACATGTGTCCTGTTATGCAATTAAGACCACATTGGATAAAACATAGTAAGCAAAACCATAACGAGTATGAAGACAATCCTCGATTGTATGCAATTGATCATTTCATTCTTATTCAAACAATTTTATCATACAAGGACGAGACAGAGACTCGACGAAAAAGCATGTGTCTTAAATACTTCCATAATCATTTTCTTAACTAACAACCAATACTTGACAACCCTAGAAGGTGCTTGAGGAGAGAAAAGACAAGTCGAAGTCTAAATCGGGCTCTATCGAAATCAAGTGCAAGGAGGCAATTAGAACTCGTTCATATTTTAAACAAAAACACAAAGAGTTGAGGATCTTTCAAGCTTATATCAACCAGAAGAAACAATATATTTCGAACAAGACGCAGGAGTGAGCCATACAATATTCACTTATCACTCCAAGTCTTGGCAACGTAATCAATAGCTAACACATGAGGAGAGAAAAGACAGACAGAGTAAAATAACCCCAATAAGCATCACATTCACCAACAATAAAACCATATAACCAACGTGTATTCAATGCCAAACCATCGTGAAATCCGAGATGAAATCCACTGCATAGTGCACCACCCAATATAATTTACACGTTAACCCTTGCCATAACTCCAAGAAATAATACATATTAACAATTTATATGCACTTCCATTCAAATATAATGAAATTTCCATAGTCCATTAACCAAACAAATAGTGTAATCATTAGGACTAACACTAATATCTTTAACTTTTCCATTTGAACTTGCATATAGTCTTTTATTATAGCTCAAATATATAACTTATTTGATTTTGTTACACTTTAGGATCTTTTCATAAGTTTTGTTTTCTTTGTTTTGATCATGCTACCATTAAAATATCCCTTTTATATATGTATCTAGGTAATCAACACAAGAATTAGTAACAAAGTTGTAACATAGCAGATGTAACAACATCATCCTCATACCCATAGAAATTTTTCAATGTCACAAGTGATTACCAAAAGTGTTCCACAATAATGCATTATCCACTTATTATCATGCCAATATGAAACCAAGACTACATTGTCAAAAATGTAGGACTATGAAGGCAACATCACAATTGTAGCAAAATATGTGTAATATGTCTATCCTTGTGCCTCTAGTCTACAAGGGGGTCCCACCTGTTGATATTATGGTAGTTGCGGGAGGTATTTACCTCCACGTGTAAATATGACAAGGATAGAATACTCCGAGAAGCAAGAAGAAACCCTAATGAGTTGTCTAATAACCCTAGAAGACTTGTTAGCTCAAGAAGATAATTTATATTAGGTTATTAGCCTCCAAGAGAAGAAGTCGGCTAGAATAATAATATATATTGAACAGACAGATACCCAAAATGAGAACTTGGCCTAGGCAGTTAGCCAAAATTAGTATAAATACAGGAGACCAGTTCTCATTCTGGCAGGCAGTTTCAGAATTGCATAGAAGCAACTTGTGCGCACTGCAGTGCCCAGTCTTGTGTGCATATTTGAGGAGAGATTCCATTACAACTACTGTAGCTAGCAGATCATGTTTGGCTTGGACTATCTCTTGGCTAGGGTTTGGAACATCTGATCAGCTCTTGTTGGTGCGCTATTGTTGGGGAAAGGTGCGTTACCCTTTGTTTGGCTATCTAGCCTAGGGTTTGCTTTTGGAGTGATTCTCTATTAGGGTTAAGGTGCTTGGAGGGTGGATTTGGCCTATGGTTGGGTGACAATAGAGATATTGTCAATGGTAAAACAAGCACATCCACTTATATTCTAACAGGTTATGGGCCCACTCCTCCTTCATTCATTCTAAACACTGGAAGGAAACATAGCCGCTAGAATATTGAGCTTGTTGAGGAACTGTCGCTAGGGTTACTAGCAGAAGCAACTTCCAAGACATTGTCGCTAGGGTTACTAGAAGGAGCAGTTACAGAAACCCTAATCCTCTTATTGAGGCACCTTAAGTGAATGGATTGACCTAATCTTTGGATAGATCAGTGCGCTCTAGCTTAGCGCATCTCCTGATACTCTCAGCAAGCCAAGACGTGAAGTTTGATTTTTTGGTCAAAACTAGGGTTTGACCAAGTCAAAAAAGCCATGACTTATTCTATGAATTTAGAGAACAATTTAGATGGAGCCTATAACATCGGAGCATGGAAGACCAGGATTGACTTCATCCTTGCCAAGAATAAAGTGTTGGATATTGTGAAAGGAAAGATCGTGAAACTAGAGTTTGAAGAAAGAAAAGAGAAGGAACCATAGAACGTTGCAGCTATGGAGAAGTTCAAAGATGGTGACATCAATGATATGAGTATCATAGTGGAATCTATAAAAGACCACTTGATACCCTACATATCCCATCTTGACTCATTGAATAAGATGTACGATTCCCTAACAAATCTCTTCTCAGTCAAAAACATTGGACAAGTAATGAGTCTGAAGAATGAGCTCTGTGACATGAAGATGAATGATGATGATATCATAACATCATACCTTGTGAGAATCTCTCAGTTGAGAGATCAACTACAAGCTATTGAAGAGATCATTTCAGAGAAGGAATTGGTAAACATAGTACTCAATGGTCCTCCCAAGACGTGGGATGCATTTTCCGCAAGCATGAACACAAGAAATGAGTATCCGACATTTGAAGAAATCTGGACTTGTTGTGCTCAAAAAGAATCAAGGATTAGTGCAAAAGAGAAACCCCAAAAGAAGTACGATGATCAAGCCTTCATAGCAAGATTCAATAATTTCAGGAACAAAAGGAAGTTTGGTTCAAGGAGGAAGCCAAATCAAGAGAAAGACATTTCAAAAGTACAATGCTTCAATTGTCGACAGTATGGTCACTAGAAGAATCATTGTCCTGATCTAAGGAAAAGGAAGGAGAAACACGAAGCATAAGTTTCCGAAGAAAAGGAACCTACAAAGAAGACTAAGAAGGATGAAAGAGACTTCTTCTTTTAAAGGTAACAATACACTTCTTATTTCTTATACATATCTCGTTTGTATTGTCTTTGTACATATCTTGTATATCTATCCCTTGAAAGATAATGTATTCCAAGAAGAACTATACCCATGGAAGAAAAAAAAGATAAGGATTGATATCATTAGATAATACACATGAAAGGATGAAATACGCCGAATCAATCATGAAGAGACTCAAAAGAAGCAAAGACAGAAAGAAGTTAGAGAAAGACTTATAACGTTTTTGTAGAAGACAACAAGACAGAAGCGTGGACTTTGTTAGACAGAGAGAGCCATATTGCAAAAGACAATAAGGATGCAAATGGAAGCATAGACTCTGTTAGATGGAGGGAGCCGATTATGTGCACTCATACATAAAGCAAGGATTAGGAGGGAGTTAATCCTATGATCCTTTAAAAATAATGAAGTATGGTAGCAGCCATGAAAGACAGTATGTGTTCAGTTAAACCACAGAAGAAGTCTTCTTCGAAGAGAAGCCTTAAAGTATCCCTGGTTTTCCATCCACATCCGTGATCCTATGATGAAAGAAAGAAATGGAATCTTTAGGGCATGGAATCTATATGAAAATCCATGGACCCAAGAGCTAAATAAAAACATCAGGAAGAACATGAAGATTCCAAGAAAGAAAGAGAAGCCAGAACAACCAGTCATTATATTAAGAATCACAAGATTACCAGCCTGATATGAACTCAACAAAAGCAATCAAGCAGAGGAACTGAAAGTCGTGATGAAGAACAGTGTATGAAATACTTATGAATGAAAGAATTGCGAGATCTAGAACTAGAGGTTCTCACAAATGGAGGGAGAAGACTGTAATGATTACTTGTTCCAGTAAAGCAGACATATCTCTACATGAGTCATTATATCATCCGCAACATCCATGATTTGAAGTTCTACATCAGATGAATGAAAAGAATGTTCTCCAGAGAAATTGAATAAAGAGCATATGAAGAGCAACCTCGAGACTTTGAGGCATACCAGAAAGATACCCTTGCATGTAGATAGAAGAAGATAACTTGGTGGAGAACCTCCAATGCACAGCAGAAGCATGGTGAAGATTTCCTATAACAAGATATTGTATCAAGATCATTACTCAGAAGATCAAATCTCATAATGACAAAAGAAGTGCCACATGGATATGTTCCAGTTTTCCAACAAAGATATATTTTATTGATCAGAGCTACATGAAGCCTTCAAAGAAGACCAGTGCTCCAGAACAAAGTACATTTGAAATCAAGAATTACATTATCCATGATGAAGTCCAGAAAGGAGAAAGTGGTTCTCCAATACATATCTCCACAGATGAGCAGATAAGAAGACATTCTGGTAAAGCTTTTATCCAAGATGAAAGAGTTTGTGTACTCAAGATGGAGCTCATGGTGATGACTTCCTTATTGAAAAAGGAAGATATGATTCCCAGGTTGGGAGGGAGCACTGAAAATATTATTGAGGAAATTCATTTTCAAGATTGAAAAATATTCTAGCTTGGACAAATTCTTTCTTGTTCGGAAAGTGGATTGAGATTTATGACGAACAATGATTTCCCATTGTGGTTAACATGGGAAATGGTCTAGATTGTTGATGTATCATAGACAGTGACTTCCCATTCTGGTTAACATGGGGAGTGATCTAGAGCAGTCTCTCTTCTTGAGGGTTACTCAAGAAGACTGGCCCGCCTCTCCGGACAACGATTTCTCATTATGGTTAACATGAGGAATGGTCTATATTGGAGGTTGGTACAGGACAGTCTTTTCCTCTTGTGGTTAATAGAGGAAATGGTTTGGACAATCATTCCTTAGGGTTTATACATTCTCTCTAGGGTTCACTTTGATTAGTGTAGGAGGAATGGTCCAGGCTCAGCAATCAAGGACATGCATTCCTTAGGGTTTATACATTCTCTCTAGTGTGCACTTTGATTAGTGTAGGAAGAATGGCCCAGGGTGGGGAATGGTCCAGGTTCAGAAGACAGGATAGTTATTCTTCCTTTCTTTGAAGAATAGTCCAGATATCTCATTGTTCTACTTTGAGTGCAGATATTCTTTCAGATCTCACAGATGTGAGTGAAAGATTGGCCCAGATGATTCAGTTTATATCATAATATTTTTTATATGCAGGTTGATATCAGATGATTGTTATGAATACTGTATGACAATAGATGTATACTACTGTGGTGGATGTGTTCCACTGTTCGTTACTATACATTGTTGATCAAGTATTTGTGTGTTACTTGGTGTGGTAGTATACCACAGGATTGTAGTTATGTACTACAATGCATAGACACAGTTGTGTTCTATTTTGTTTCAATTTCCTTGAATACTATCAGCACTATTGGAAATGATTATCAGTTAGATGGATAATCAAAGGACAGATATTTTCCCAGATGGAAAATGGTTCGAAGAATTTACTCTTCTAGATTAGAAGAATGGCTCTTGTATCACTCTGTGGAGTGAGCATTATGTATGATTACTCAGATAGAGTATGGTTTCGAGATATGATGCAGCCGATGACACTGACGATGATTATGGTGCTCATGATCTAGTCTATACAACTATGTTGATGCTACCAGGTAAATGGTATGTTTTTGTGCTCAAGACCATTACCTGTAATACCTCCCTAGCTAGGAGGGAGTGTTGATATTATGGTAGTTGCGGGAGGTATTTACCTCCACGTGTAAACCTGATGAGGATAGAATACTTCAAGAAGCAAGAAGAAACCCTAATGAGTTGGCTAATAACCCTAGAAGACTTTTCGGCTCAAGAAGATAATGTATATTAGGTTATTAGCCTCCAAGAGAAGAAGTTGGCCATAAATAATAATATATATTGAACAGACAGATACCCAGAATGAGAAGTCGGCCCAGATAGTTAGCTAGAATTAGTATAAATACAGGAGGCCGGTTCTCATTCTGGCAGGAATTTTTAGAATTACAGAGCAACAACTTGTGCGCACTGCAGTGCCCAGTCTTGTGCGCAGATTTGAGGAGAGATGCCATTGCAGTTGTTGCAGCTAGTAGATCACGTTTGGATTGGACTATCTCTTGGCTAGGGTTTGGAACATCTTATCAACTCTTGTTGGTGTGCTATCCTTGGGGAAAGGTGCACTACCCTTTGTTTGGCTATCTAGCCTAGGGTTTGCTTCCAGAGTGATTCTGTATCAAGGTTAAGGTGCTCGAAGGGTGGCTTCGGCCTATGGTTGGGTGACAATAGAGATATTGTCAATGATAAAATGAGCACATCCACTTATATTATAACACCACCTACTAGTATTATATTATTATCATAGTTAAATAATAGTTCTTTAGCAATACTTTGCAGGCGGAATTCATCGTTATGATTTTAATCATCAACAAACTAGTGACTCCACAGGGAAATCTGTTTGCAACAGATTGAGAAATCAAAATGTCCAGTTTCCTAGACCAAGTAACATTAGATGAAGAAGATATAAATCAGAATGATTATGCAATAGGGGGAAGTGAGAAGATTTAATGGAAAAATGACCGGGAATTTGGGAATAACTCATGGAAAGTGTTAAGTATGAGGGGGTTTATCCTTCCATCTTTTAGAAACAACTTAACCCTTCCATGTCCCATGATTTTGGTTGTCGAGTCATCTCCTAGGAATACATCACCACCATCGTATTTTTCATATTCAGAGAACCACTCGTTTTGAGGAGTCATATGGTAAGATGCAATTGATTCGATCAACCATACATCACAGTCTGCATGTGTACCTATAGATGTCAGGTAAACATCACCTCCTTCTTCAGTGGAGGTTTTCGCCTCTGTGGAAGAGGTACTATCAAAGCCCTTTGGTTTATCAACCTTCTTAGACTTGCAATCTTTCTTATAATGCCATGTTTTACCACACTTCCGGCATTTCCTCAAATATTTTCCTAGAGACTTAGATCTACCGGTATATTTAGGTCTCCCCCTCGAAGACTTACTAGGATTCCCATCTTGGGTATGACCTCTTACAAATAAATCATTTGTGCTATGACCATCCATGCTTTTCCACCTCATCTCTTCAGATAACAAGGATGAAACTCCATCCTCATACTTCAATGTAGATTGAGTGGTACTACCAATTGCTACAACCATATTATCCCAAGATTCTAGCAAAGAACATAATAAAGCAATACACTCATCTTCTTCTGCAATCGTAATATTAACAGAGACAAGTTGACTTACCAGATTATTAAAGGCATTTAGATGTTCTATCACAGAATCTTCATCTTCCATCCTAAGATGATACAACTTATTTCAAAGAAACAACTTGTTTACCAGGGACTTTGATTGATACAAATTCCCCAACTTATCCCATAGTTCTTTGGTTGTAGATTCTCTTGAGACATTCAACAACACCGAATATGATAGGCAGAGTTGAATAGTACTCCTTGCTCTTTTGTCCAACTTCTCCCAATATTCCTTCAACATACCGGTAGGTGGTGTACTAGTATTTTTGTGTACTAGTAGGTTGTGTACCAGTCGACTGTGTGCCAGTAGGCTGCATACCAGTAGGCTGTGTAACAGGATCCACAATGATCCATTGTTCTTTGTCTAAAAGAAGGTCCTCCATCTTGAGATTCCATAACTCAATTTTTTTACCGTTGAACTTTTCTATCTCGATTCTAGAAGATCTCACCATTCCTCTATCTACACTCAAATCACCATTGCAAAATCTCCCACTAAACCCAGGTTTATCACAGACCCAAGATAAACTTGATCTATCAAGACCGAGCCAAACCCTCATCAACAAAGGAATCCCTCTAAAGCCAAAAATGAGCTTTGATACCACATGTAATTTTTAAACCTGTGAAGTAAAGCAATGCATACAGATTATTAAGCAAAACTGAAATTAATCAATGGCTCATACATAGTACACAAAGATTTATACCGGAAACCCTTAACCAGGAGAAAACCTGTCAACTCTTTTTGTATTAATTTCACCATTCACCATACAATATATACAATGTTTTTAGGTATTCTGTAGATACCAAAACCCTAATCCCTTAATATGGGATTAATTTATAAAACCACTAAAAATAGAAAAATCCGCTAAAAATAGAAAAACTGCCCAAAAACAAATTTCGGGGCACTGCCCCGAACATTACATGTAACCAGGGGGGCCATACCTGGGCCCCCCTAGAAACCCCCCTAGGAAGCTCTTGGTGCACACGAAACAAATAACAATACTAGAGGGATTGTTAGATGCAGTTGTTGAATCTAGCGCGCCCACACACAGATGCAAATAATATAACACATACCCAACAAGAATTTGCGCCCAGGAAAAAGCGATCTTAAAAACCCGGCCATAATTTTTGAAACTTTAAATTCCTTCCTCTATCAGCATGAGTTGAATCCCACAACAATACCTTCTCATTGAATTTAAATTTGACATATTTTACACTCTTGTTGAAATATTTTTTAACAGTCTGTTGTCTTCTCTTTATATTATCCAAGGCAAACTTCCTTTGCTCCTCTAAAGCCAAAAGTGCATTAATTCTTTGAGAAACATCAAAAGAATTTAATTCTTCGACCTGTAGCATTAAACTTAAGGAGGAAATTTTCAGCTCAGTGGGCAGAATGGCTTCTTGACCATAAACAAGTTGGAAAGGAGTGCAACCAGTGCTCACCTTGGTGGTAGTGCGATCTACCCAAAGGGTGTAAGTGAGGAGAGTGTGCCATTGACAAGGATTATCTTCAATGAGCCTTTTGATAATTCTAACCAGATTTTTATTGGTAGAGTCAACCTGCCTATTTCCTTGGGGATAATAAGTTGATGAAGTAAAAATTTTAACCCCCAACTTAGCTAAACATTGGGTCATCTTAGCAGAAATAAAAGCAGGGCCATTGTCTGTAATAAATTTCAAAGGAATACCAAATATGGAAAAAATATTATTTTCAAGGAAAGAAATCACCTGATCATCCTACAAATGTTTAAGCAGGAAAAATTCAGTCCATTTTCTAAAATAGTTTGTGGATGTCAAGATAAAGACTTGTTTTGTTGAAGACAGAGGATTAATAGGACCAATAAAGTCCAAACCCCATTTTGAAAAAGGAAATTTTGGGAGGACAAGTTGTAAAGGCATGGTTGAAAGGCGTTCTTTCCCAACAAATTTATGTAAATTATCCCAAGATCTCGAAAAAACATAAGAATCACGAAAGATTAAAGGAAAATAGTATCATTTTCTGGTAATCTTAAAAGCAATGGTTTTAGCAAAAAAATGACCTCCTACATGAATAACAGAATTTGAAGAACCATGAGTTTCTTGCAACAATTTTTGTGCTTCCTCATTGTTTACACAACGAATCAACATACCATCGCCAAATCTTCTAAACAATAAGTATCATATAATGACGTATCTAGTAGATTCGAGGCAGATCCTTCTTATTTGATGAGTGTCTGAGTTATCTGGACATATTTTATTTTGCAAATAGTAAAGCAAATTTTTATACCAAGGATGTTAAGACACAAGAAAGTTTTGATTATCAATGTAGCATAGTGTTGATAGAGAGCTATCTTGTTCATCAATTTCTTCAATAGTTTCAACATGCTGAGCGAAGTGAATGGCTAAGTCAAGTCCCTTAATGGTGTTAGAAGTCACAATAGTTAAATCATGCTCTTGGATATTGGCAAGCCAATGTGCAAGCTTCCCTAGAAGATAAGTCCGTGAGAGAAAAAACTTGACAGTGGGTAAAGGGACTTTTACCAACGTATGCTTACCTAAAATAAAGTGGCAAAATTTTTCAACGGCTTTAACAAGAGTGAAAGCATGCTTTTCAATAAAAGAATATTTAAACTCATCATCAGACAAGCTTTGACTCATGTAAGCCACTATTTTTTCATTACCTTGGTCATCACATTGCATGAGGATAGCAGAAATTGTTTCCTCTCTGGCATTAGTATATATCATAAATTCTTTCTCAAAATTTGGCTTCGCCAAAACCAGTGCGGAACTGATTTCTTTCTTGATCCCTACAAAATCATTTTCGACATCATCTGTCCAAGAAAAGGAATGATATTTCTTAAGTAGATTATGAATTGGTTTGGCCATTACATCAAAATTGGGAACAAACCTACAGAAAAAGTTAATAACACCCATGAAAGCTTGAACCTCCTTATTGGAAGTGGGATCAAGAAGATTTAGGATAGTAGCAATCCTTTCAGGATCAATGCTTATTCCTGAATCGAAGACAATGTGTCCAAGGATCTTTCCCTTGGTAATGCAAAAAATAGACTTAGAAGGATTTAGAGAAATGCCAAATTTCCAGCATCGCATGAGAACTCTTTTAAGATGACCAAAATTATTTGATCGATTTTTAGAATACACAGTTAAGTAATCAAGATAGATCTGAAAAATCTTGTCGATCAAATCGTCAAAAGCTATTTCCATAGCTCTTTGAAAAGTGGCACCTGCATTAGATAATCCAAAAGGCATACGCTCATAAGAAAAAGTGCCCCAACGAGTAATAAAAGTGGTTTTATATTTGTCTGCCCTTTTTACCTTGATTTGATTGTAACCAGAAAAACCGTCAAGTAAGGACATCATTTGTGATCCTGCAACTTGCTGCAAAATCATTTCCATATTAGGGAGAGGAAAGTGATCTTTTATACTATCCCTATTCAATGCGCAAAAATCTACGCATAATGTGATTTGACCAATTGTTTTCTGAAAGGGAACCAAATTGGAAACCCACTCAGAATACTTAACCGGGTAAATGATCCCAGCCTTCAAAAGTTTTTCCAACTCCTCCTTTCGAATAATTGCTTCCAATGTAGGGTTAATGGGTCTTTGTTTTTTCCTAACTGGTTTTATGCCCTCCTTGATAGGAATGGCATGTTGAATAAGAGTAGTATCAAAACCACGAAGATCCTCATAATACCAAGCAAAAACATCTTGAAATTCACCAAGTAACTTAGTGAACCTCAATTTTTATTCATCAGAACATTGGGAACATATTTTAACATTGTTTGGAGACTCGGGTGTTCCAATGTTCAAATAAATGGTTTCACCCACTTTCCTTTTTTACTCCTATTCTTTATTTTTTTCTTTGTTGCTTACATCATTCAATGAAAATGAACTTTCCATAGGAGTGAATCCTTTAGGAATTTTGTTATCTTCCATCGATATAATTTCCTTAGGCTTATAAGGTTCATTTTGAATGAAAGTGTAGATTCTCTCATCACTCGGAAAGACCTGCCATGATTCTATGTTGCAAGGATGTGTGGACGATACAGAGTTTGAAAGGTACAGTTAGGTCTTTGTGGCAGAAGTTGTCGAGTAGGAGAGGATGAAAAAACAGCTAACTTGTCAGCCATTGAGTTCAATTCCCTTTTCACATGAGTGATGTTGAAAGATAGTAAGTTCGAGATAAGTGCCACAACATTTTGGGTGTAACGTTTCATTAAATTGTTTCTAGAAGAGTATATCTTATGTACAATGTTTACAACAAGTTCAGAATCTCCAAAAACTGTAAGGTGACCACAACCCAAATTATAGGAATTTCCAATGCCTAGCAGTACTGCTTCAAATTCAGTGACATTGTTTCTGCAAGCAAACTCTAACCTATGGGAAAAGTTATGAATCTTACCCACAAGAGAGTACAATATAATACCAGCTATGTTTCCTTCATTAGAGCATGAACCATCGAAGTGCATATGCCACATCCCATCCTCTAAGTCGATTTGTTCCAAGGTAGTGTTGTCCTCATCTGCAACGATGGAATACACTCCTAGATCCTCCTCGATATAATTCACATTAGCTTGTGGGACTCTTTCTATGTAAGGTGAAATTCTCCCCTCTCTTAGTACTATGATGTTTTTACCATTCTGAGGGACGGATAAGTGTGTCTCGTCGAGTGAGAGGTATCCACATGTCAAATCTTGCCAATCTCTTCCTAATATGATCGAGTAATTACTCACTGGCATATCTATTACCTGAATATTAAGGGTTCTCCTTATTTTGGGATCCGTGCACAAAACGAAGGTCATGTCCTTGATTTCACCTATGGTTGTTTGTTGTAAACTATTATAAGAGAGCATGATTTTGGCATTTTCATTTGAACAAGACAAGCCTAGCTCTTCCATAATAATTTTCGAAATTACACTTAGGCCCGAACTGTCGTCAATGAGGCAACAATGGGAAATATTATCCATAATCTTTACAGAAATATAAAATGGGGGATTTTGTATAGGGTGTCTAAATTTATGTACACCTACTTTATTTACAGATGAATCCTCTTCATCTACCTCTTCATATAGGTGGGCTACAATGGAAGTTTTTCCTTCCATGAAATGTTTTATATGCTTCTGTTGTTCAGGACGACAACCATGTCCAGGAGAGTAGCATATGCTTTGATGTTGGCCAACTAATTTAGAATGTTGTATTTGGAAGAGGGAAGAGGGGAGGTAGTTCCTTGACTGTTAGGGGCCTTAGGAACCTGAACAATAGAAGTTTATGAAGATGATCTTGGGATAGATGGAGTGCGAGGAGGATCATATTTGCTTTTTGGAGCATAGGATTTATTCCTACTATTTATGATCATGACATCCTCTGTCTCTACAAATTATAGGACAACAATAGTAGTTCGAGGCCTCTTACAAAATATTTTATCTCTGGCACTCTTCTTTACTTCACATGTAATTTCCTCGTGGTGTTCCTCTCAAAAGTTATACCAACTACGAGGCATGAGAGCTTTAGGCTAAAAATTATTTTCATTTGGATTTCTAAAGGGGGGTGCAGAAGAAGATGAAGCTCCAGGGGTAAGAGAGGGAACATTTCCTTTCCGCTCATATGTTATCATTCGATTATTCATGTCTTGTACAAGTTGTAAGAGGGTGGACATGTCTGTCTGATTAATTGAGTCTCCCCTAGGAAGACATGTTCTTTCAAGTTGTTCTTCATACTCTAAACAAGTGTACAGAGTGGAACCAAGGTTATCAATGGCCTTTTCCTCAATCCTATGATGATAGAGGGAAGGTAATGCATTATAATAATGCATGCAAGCGGCCTGGTTATGAGGGTGAATGAGTTCAGGGATTTTGCTGTACAATTTGGTGAAACGCAAGTTGAAGGACTTGATAGTCTCACCATCCTTATAAGCGATGTTATTGTACTCTCGTAACTGCTCAGTTGGGCTTTTGGATTTCCCATAGGTATATTTGAACCAATATGCTAACTCCTCCCAATTAAATAAAATCTTAGGAGGGAGATCAAATAAATCGGTTGCATCCTTCCCTTCAAGGGAATTCACAAATAAGCACATACAAGTATCGTTTCCATTGGCTCTTATGTTGTGACAGGCATTAGAAAATGCCACCAAGTGTTCATTCGTAGTGAAATTGTTATTCCTTAAAAACCTAGGGATATGCTCTTTGAATTTAGGAAGTGGATGAGTAGCAAATGATAGGTTAAGAAGGGAGGAAACATGCCACGAGTTAGTTGTAGCATCTTCTTCAAACAGAAAAATCACATACCTTTTAATGACTTTGGTGGGGTTTGTAGTAGATTGGACAGGGACTTGGTGACTATATAAGCTACCAATAACTAACGAGGCTGAATATTGAGATGAAGAACCACCTCTAGTGCCACCAGAGCCACCACTAGATGTCATCTTGTGAATGATAGGTAAGGGAGAGAAATATGAACTAGATGAATCAAAAAAAATTCTCCTTAGATCACTTTGTTTGGTTGACAAATCAATGTTCCTTCTTCATATTTCATCAATAGGATTAATTTCCAATGATAAACCTCTTCTTCTCCTAGAGATACGAGGGTCTAAGGACATGAAAAGAAGATCAAAACTATAGAAAAAAGAAAGCTATGGTTGATTCCTAGGTTTTCTTTTCCTAGATTCCCGATGTTCTTGGACACTTATGTCTTGTTCAATTTCTTCCCATGAGCGATTAAGATCAACCCAGGTATTAGCAGTATCTAAGATGGTATTAAACAAGTTTAAAGAAATTCTAGTCTGATCTTGAATACCAGGCTCAATATTCGGCCGCCTTGCAACAGGTACAGTCGTTAAGAAATGAAACAGACAAAGGATCAATATATAAAATGTAAATATATTCAATGATAATCAAGAATAAAAATCAACCAGAGAGATATGGAAGATCTCCCCAGTATGGTCGCCAAATTAATGTTGAGGAAAAGATATGAAATAATCTTACTCAAGAATTTTCAGATCTTTCTTGGCTAAGGAAAGATAGATGGGAATATCATGCTATGTTTATATCCTCAAAAAATTGTTTCCTAATCCAAAAGTATTAGTTACAAGGGCTTAGGATGATTTTTTAAAATAGAATATTGTTGTAAAATTCAACATTTTTATATAATTTTCTGAATATAACAGATGCAAAAGCAAATGTGGAGACAAAAGAAAAATTACCAAGTCACATATTAACACAGATGAGACAGAATACCAATCTCTTATTTCATTCCAAGAAATCAAAAGAATCGTTCTCTTTACAAAAATCCTTGAGGAAGTTTAGACCAAAGTCAAACTTAGATGTCCTCGATGAAAACCATACAAATGGACTTCTGACAGAAAGTAAAAAATTGAACTTTAAAAGTTGGATCATCTTGCCACATATTGATGCCCACTCATTTCTGCACAATTTCATTTATCAGTCATGAAATTTAATTCATAAATAGACAAGTCTACATAGACTATCAAAGATAGATCAACACCTATGAAAACAAGTGTCTGGATGATGTAATTCAACTTTGAATCTTGATGTCTACAATAGGACCCTGATGTCATAAAAGAGAATTAGGCTTTTAATGAATTGAAGAATGAATGAAAAATGAACTGTCTCAATAAAACTCAAGATCAAACCTTAGTATGTTTTCTCCTTCTATTCTCCTCTTGTTCTTCCTCCTCATTTTGCTTTTATGCATCCCAATTTAGTTGAAGTACTTCAACTACTTCTTTTCGTTAAGTTAGCTAAAACCCAACTAACTTTTAGTTAGGGGAAGAATTAATATAATAATAATAATAAGGGTGTTTTAATAAATAATAACTAGTAGGTGGGACCCCTTGTGACTCCCTTTAGTTTCTTAACAAAAATAAACATAACTAGTCAATAAATCAAACACATCCCTCCTTGTGGCTCCCATAATCATTCTCATAATTTGAAAATTAAATATCAATAATATTTTAAACCATATCCAAACATATAATATCCAAAATATCTAAAAATAGTATGTTGTCCAAAACTTCAGCAATCAACTATTCTCAACAAATCAATAATAAAATATGTACTCAAAAACCATATTTTCCACTTTGGGAGGCAATTTTCCCTTTGTTGTTGTTGTCTCCCTTTGAATTTCCTAAATTAGCCTTAGGTTGTGTGGAGCCTTAAAGCTTGATTTCACTAATGACATGAGAATAGTCATCTCTCAAGTGCATGTGAGATGAAACAGATTTGGTTGAATCACTTGAGGGAGAGGAGGGGGTAGCAACAGTTTTTCCTTTGTCATGCATGTGGTGGGCTTCAGTTTTGAGTATTTTTCTTACGTGGGAAGACTGTATGGGTGAGTGTGCAGGGGAAATTTGGAAATTTGGGTTAACAGGTGGAGTAGGAGTAGGTAGAGACAAATTTTTCCAGCCATGATGTTGGGAGACTGTTGGGTGAATAATCTCCTTCCATCCGTCGTTCTCAGGAAATTCAGGTTGCAATGAAAAATGAGGGGGGACAGGGATACCAGGATCATGTTAGGGTTGGAAGGGAGGCCTTTCTAGTCTAGGTTGGACTACCCCTTATCCAATCCAATTGAAAAACCCATCTTGGAAGAGTTGGTTTAACTCTTTTGGATCTGCATCAAGATGTATCAAGAATCTGGCCTTCTAGGCCCTCTGTTCCTATTCCCTATGCCCCTGTTATTTCAGCCATGGATTCCTCTGCTGAAGAATCTCATCCTGTATCTAGTGTTTTAGCAACTAGCTTCTTAAACAAACCATACATGACATCTCTTAATAAGAAACAAAGTTTGGCTCAGCAATCACATCATACCCATGCAATCCAATCCATAAAATTCATTTAATAATTGCCAATGAGCAGGGTATGAATAAGGGTTTTGGGATATCTAAGGGGGTTGTATTGAGTGGAAAAGTGATAAAATAAAAGGGAGTAAGAAAATGATTACTACTCAACAATTCATTAAACAATCGATTGTGCAACAATAACAAAATAAAATCAACTGTGATCCATCTTTGTGTTATTTCTTAATCATTGTAATACAGAGTTTTTTTTAATTTAATTTTAAGAATAGGGCATGCAAAATGAATCTAGGATTGTGAGGGGATTCGTAATGAGCGAAAAAGTTAGACAATGATAGGGTATTTAATGGATATTGTTCATAAAACAAATTAATAATCAACAATCATAACTTTGTATTAAAATCAATCCAAAAAGCACCAACATTCACTATTTCTCAATTGTATACAAAACCGCTTGTTGTTTCAATAATTAAACTTCCCATAATTCTTTAATTCATAACAGTTTGTGCCATCATAACTTATAAAAAATCTTTCCATTCAAAAGTATTGTTTAACAAAATGTTGATCCCTTCTTTCTTTTTCTTTTTTTTAAAGAATAATCAAAACATGCACAGCAATATGCTCAACACTTATCCTTGATAATCCATGATGCACCACGATAACAATCAACATCCATTGTTTACCAATCAACAATCGGGCCCTTTTAAAATATACACAGGTCTCTTTTCAAAATGTGAACAAACTTCAAAATATGTTTGATTACGCACAAGTCTTCATCATATCAATTGGAAAAAACTTGAAATGAAACAACAATCAACCCAAACATAAAACCCAAGCCTTATCTCTGTGGATATAAAATCCTTTTAAAACAATTGGTAGTCTGTGTGATGTTCCAATATAACCAATCATATATGAGTGAAGAGAACTCGATTGAGACACAGGCATCATTTTAAAACTTTCTAGAACCCTAATCAGGCTCATTAAAATTCATACACAGGTGTCCTCTTATGCAATTAAGACCACGTTGGATAAATCACAGTAAGTGAAACCATAACGAGTAGGAAGACAACTCTTGATTGTATGCAACTTCTCATTTCATTTTTATTCAAACAATTTTATCATACAAGGATGAGACAGATACTCGACAAGAGAGCATGTGTAAAGACTTTTATAATCATTTACTTAACTAATAACCAATACTTGACAACCCCAGAAGGTGCCCGAGGAGAGAAAAGAGAATTCGGAGTCTAAATCAGGCTCTGTCAAAATCAAGTGCAGGGAGGCAGTAATAGCTCGCTCATCTTTTAAACAAAACCATAAAGAGTTGAGGTTCTTCCGGGCTTATATCAACCACAGGAAAAAATATATTTCGAACAAGACACAGCAGTGAGCCATACAATATTCACTTATCACTCCAAGTATTGGCAATGGAATCAATAGTTAAAACCTGAGGAGAGAAAAGATAGATAGAGAAAAATAACTCAATGCACACAGGTGCGTCTAAACTTGCAGAGAAAAGATGAGGGTTAACTTAATAGTGGCGGTTATTAAAAAAACACAGAGATATAAAATCCCTTTCCAACCCTTATGAGTCAAACAACTTCACAGCAACGATAGTGAGGACACACACATCCTTTTGACAGAATGCCAAGATACACCCTATATCAATCCAATACCCACACAAGCCTGTGTTAATTTTCACGGCCAACAAAGACTGGATATTTGGGATACTTTAGTGAAAATACAATAAGAATGGGTCACCAACCACAACTCAGGGTTTGAATAAAAGAGCACAACAATTGTTGGAAATTTCGCTGCGACTAGGTAAGGGTTACCATAACGACTGAGAGGAAACAAGTTAACCGACAGTGATACACACACAAAAAAAAAAAAACCGCAATAATCAACACAAAGCCATATTGCACCATTGTTTACGTATTATTCCATAGACACCCATCATGAACTACGCTGACCAAGAAAATAGCAATGCACAACTTAAAAATACCCATTCCTTTGCTTGCAATTCCAAACATTTTATAGTCACAACAGAGCCATAACACACATCTACACACAGTCAAAAATCTCAAAAACACACAGAATCCAAGCATCACTGAGCCATCATTTGGTTCATACAACAGAGAATACATCATGGATGGAGAGAAAAGAATCATACATGTGCAAAAAATGATTAAATGGCGAGTTGGTCGAGCCTCCCTTCTAAGAACTTGAAACACAAAGCTTCACAACCAACAGAGCGAAATTGCAACAATGGAGCATTGCTAGGGTGATGGGCGATAGGGAAAGTATGGAGTGACATGCAGTAAATGCACGTCTCTTCCATCACCTATCCCCATTCAATTCAAAGTACGAGACAACCCAATATGAATCACATTCACCAAAAATCAAACCATATAACCAATGTGTATTCAATGTCAAACCATCGTGAAATGTGAGAGGATATTCATTGCATAGTGTGCCACCCAATATAATTTACATGTTAACCCTTACCATAACTCCAAACAATAATATATATTAACAATGCTATATGCGCCTCCATTTAAATCTAATGAAGTTCACATAGTCCATTAACCAAACAAATAGCATAATCATTAGGACTAACACTAATATCCTTAAATTTTCCATTCAAACTTGCATATAGTCTTTTATTATAGCTCAAATATATAACTTCTTTCCTTTTGTTACACTTTAGGATCTTTTCATAGGTTTTGTTTTCTTTGTTTTTTACCATGCTACCATCAAAATATCCCTTGCATATATGTGGCTAGGTAATCAACATAAGAATTAGTAACAAAGTTGTAACAAAACAGTTGTAACAAAATCATCCTCATACCCATAGAACATGTTCAATGTCACAAGTGATTACCAAAAGTGTTCCACAATAATGCATTATCCACGTATTATCATGCCAATATGAAACCAAGACTGCATTATAAAAAATGTAGGATTGTGTAGGCAACATCACAATAGCAGCAAAACATGTATAATATGTTTATACTTGCGCCTCTAGTCTACAAGGGGGTCCCACCTACTAGTATTATATTATTAGCATAGTTAAATAATAGCGCTTTAGCAATACTTTGCAGGTAGAATTCATCGTTATGATTTTAATCATCAACACACCCCACTTGTTGTACGTTGGGTTATTTCTTTTCCAGCCTGTGAAGTATCCTTCTTCCCAATATGTGGTTGGCTTCCTTTCCTTGTTGTTGTTCCTATTTTCCTTGTCTGTTTTGGTACTGTGTTGCTCCTAGTTGGCTGATTCTGTGTTGTCCTTGTTCTAGTATTACCGGTCAGGATACTTGTTCTCGTTGAAGAACCTACTTCAGCCTTGTCCTTAGTCCTATAGGGTTGCGCCATGACTGTTTGTGTTTTTTATATTTTTACTGGTTGTTTCCACTACGCAGGCCAATATTTAATAATCTAGTCCACTTCCTCTTTAGTGATGCATTATTTCATTTCGAGCCATGCCTTCTTTGGATCCCTTGTAGCTTGGATTCATATGTGATTCTTGGACGCCTTGAACTTGGCTATCCCATATGTCTCCTACACTACCTCCATCAGTATGCACCACACATTAGATGTGAATTGATGTATGTCTTCCAACAACATTGCAAAAACTGTGTTATTTTCCTATTGCGACTTGTTGTCCTTAGCCTGCCAGAGGGACTCATATTTGGCTGCATAGCATTTCCCCATCCTTTCCAAGAATGATGAGAATTTGGGATCCTTCCATCTTGCTAATGCTATCAAAATGATCAGCCAGGAGTAATGGAACTCAGTCCCATTGTTCTGTGTGTCTCTACTATCTATCAAAAATTGGTTCAGCAAGTACAGTGCCTAGTTGAACATGACCCCTTTCGCGCACTGCACGGCCACTACAATAATGACTACTGGCACTTCCTCATTGCGACATTTCCTCAAAAATTTTCAAGCAATCATATTGATGGATAACCTTGTCACATTATCGTTGATGTCCTTGATGACAATTCCTCTATTACCCCAAGTAGTGTCGAACTGCGCTTTAACCAGTTCTGTGATTTCTTTCTCGTGTGCCTTATTATCCAAGTATTCTTCTGGTTGCGCGTTGATTTTCGGGAGTCCTGTGATTTTGGAAATTAGTGCAACATCTATCTATATCGGCCTGTCCATCCACAGTATTCCTCCAAGTACGTGGGAGACTAGTTGTTTGACATAGAGTCTAATGTTCTTACCACGCCCGAAATGTAGTATATCTAGCAGGTTCATAATGCCTAAGTTCTAGAGCCTCGTTATCCACTGCGCGAGATCCATTATGGGTTTACCTAGGGGTCCAATTTCCACTATGTTTATTAGATAACTCTCCTCGGCCAACTCTGGGAATTTAACCGCATCACACACATCATGGTCAATGTACCTAAGCTTAGGTACATTTCCCAGCATTTCATCCACATTAATGACTGCATCTGGGAGATAGGGAGTGTAATCTCCATGGCGTCCTACACCTTTATTTTATGTCTCATAGCATATGTGCTTGCCTTTGTTACGTCTGTGTCCTCTTATTCCCTTCCGAACTCTGGTCGGTCGGTGATATATTCAACAAACACTTTCTCGCATTCATGGGACTTTCACGGTCCCATTGTTTCATCAGGCTTTGTAGGCGTCTCAGGATTAGGGTTCAGAATACCATTCTGGGCCCCAGATCTCTACCTTATTTCTCCTTGTTGTGTTGTGGATGTATCTTCCTCAACCCGTGTTGGGTTGATTGATTATGTATCTGAGGTAGTAACATCCTCCAGCTCTACCACATTCTCGGGTTGTTGCATTATTTCCTTATTCCTTTGGCCATATCGAGTAACCCGGACGTATTGGCATGAACTTTGGTGGAGTAATTCTCTCTAAAATTCACATGATTTTTTTCTTTTGAATAAAATGTTATCTAGGGCATGCACTTTGTTTCTTTCTCTATATTCAAAAATCGCTAAGTGTTGAATAAACACATGATTTCCACCTTTTATAGAACCGACTCGTGTCAGTTTCTCACTTTTTGCGTGCCTCTATGCTGAGTGTAATTTTTCGTGCGTGTTGTCTTCTGATGTTTTTCGTAGTAATTACTGCGCACTAGTTTTTTCCGCACTTTCTTATGGTTCATCCAACTTTTGTGTCTTTTGTTTTTTTCTTCCATTTTCTATGTTTGTATTTTTTTTTTCTTCTTTTTCTCCTTTTTGTTTCTTTTTATCATTTTTTTGTCCTAATCTCCATTATAGTACACTATATACATGCCTTTCTCACTGCGCTTTAACTTCTAAGGGTTAGGAGGTCGATTTTCCCTGTACAGTTTCAGTGGACTACTGTTGATCATTCCTTTGAGTTATGTTCCTCCCAATTCCTTTAGCTGCACAAATCCCCCATCTGTGACAGTCTTTACTTTATATGGCCCTAGCCAATGTATTCTAAATTTACCAGGATGTTGAAAACATTTGTTGCCATAGAGAAGGACTAGGTCTCCCTCCTTAAAATTCTTCTTCTTAATATGTCTGTCATGCCAGGATTTGTCTCTTGCTTTCTGCACTTCTTGGTGAAATCCTGCCAGAATCATGTTCTCTTCCATATCCATTAGTTGATTTAACCTTTCAAGTACTGCACCTATTTTTCTCATGTTGGTAATTGCTACTACGCGTAGACTGTGTACCAGAAATTCTAATGGTACTATTTCTTCCTTCCCATATACCAATATGAATGGTGTCTATCCTTTCAACTTCTTACATGTGGTCCTATATGCCCATAATACTGTTGGTATTTTCAATTCCCAATAATCCATGTCGACATTGCAGATCTTTGTCAGAACATTTTCCAAGATCTTATTGAAGGCTTCTATTGTTCCATTTTCCTGAGGATGGTATGGTGTAATCTTCTGCTGATAGACTTCAAAATCCTCAGTCATATCCCTGATGGTACTATTGATAAAGTGAGTGCCTTTTCCACTCATAAAAATCCTTGGACATCCAAATCTGGTGATCACTTTCTCAAATAATAAGTGTGATGTTGTCTCTACGATGTATTCTTTTACTGGTGTTTCTTCTGCCCATCTTGTTAAGTATTCAGTCGCAGTAATGATATATCTAGCTCCTGATATATTTTTTGGTGGATAGATTGGTCCAACAAATTCTATTGCCCATTTTTCAAATACCTACAAAGTCACTTGTGGTTTTAGAGGCATCTCATCCCTTTTGTTGGGTTTTCCAACCCTCTGACAGATATCACATTTTTGAAAATATTCCTTGGCATCTTTGTGGACTATTGGCCACCATAATCCTATGTCCAATACCTTTTGCATGGTATCTTTTCCTGCATAATGTCCTCTAGCTATACCTTCATGAGCTTCTACCAAAATTATGGGCCTTTCATGTTCTAATACACATATTCTCAAAATATTATCTACGCCCATGTTATATAAGTGTCCTGCAATAAGTTGATATTCTGCAACTCTCACTACCATATTTTTCTTCTACGCAGTGCTAAACTCTTGTGGTGCACTCCCTGTACTTAAGTATTCAATAATATCAGCAAAGTATTCATCAACTACTTGTATTGAAAATAGATGTGCATCAGGGAAGTTGTCTTCCAAATTGGTAGTTTATTCTCCATTAGTTACCCTTGATAGGTGATCATGTCTTGAATTCAACTTCCTTGGTTTAACTATCACTTCAAAATCAAATTCTTGGAATAAAAGAAACCATCTACATATCCTCCCCCCCAACACTGGCCTGTTGACTAGATATTTGAGGGAAGAATGATCTGTGAACATATTAAAGTGTTTACCCAGTGAATAGTGCTTGAACTTCTGAAGTGCATATACCATGGCTAGGCCTTCTCTTTCTATGGTGTTGTAATTTTTCTCTGATTCTGAAAATTTTCTGCTTGCAAAGGCTATAGGATGGTCTAAGTCCCCTTGTTGACAGGCTAAATTGACCATCCGTCAACTGGGAGAGTGGATCCGGTCTGGGGTTGTCTAAATAACCAAATCCGTTTGGGATAACTCACCCTGACGGGTTTAGCGGCTCCATTAGCCGATCTAAGTCCTAAGAAAACAAAAGAAAACTACTCTAAATAAACTAATCTAAATAAATAAAACAAACTAATAAACAAATATAAACTACTAATATATACAATTCACTACCTAAACTATAATAATTCTATTAAATTTAACATTCAACTATCAACTAAATCAAATCTTAATCACAAATGTACAATATTTATAAATTACAGATTTATAAGAAAACGTGCAAAAATCAATTGCAAATTGTCCTAAGACAGCGGAACTGTTTTTGATTTTTATAGTTTTATGAGAAAGAAATAGAATAAAAACTAACTATCTAAACTAAGCAATTAAAACACTAACTCTAACTACAAATCTAAACTATGCATATATCTGTCTAAACTACTTAAATAACACTAATAAACTAACCTGTGATAACGCTTTCCAATTTGTCCTATGTAAAGAATCCAATTTAGATGTTCGATGGGAGGAAACCCACATCAATCCTCTGCAAGCCTCTAGTAAACAGTAAGCAGCAGTGCTCTTTTGAATATCGATAACAGAACAAACAAGACATAAAAGTTACACCAATCTAATAATTTACAAATCATCACATCTAGATAAATCTGTGTGCAAAGATTTGTATAAAAATGATTCAATTAACGAAGAAGGGAAATCTGTGATTCATTAACTGAAACAAAGTAATTGTTGTATTTTTGAATAAGAGAAATCAGATATGGGTTACACATTAATCAAGTCACATCAACCTGCAATAGATTACGATAGCTAAAGTAGTCGATAATAAATTGCAAAATGATATGAATAAAACTTGAAACAAAAGTTTGATATATTGAAAGCGAAAGTTGTTACAAGACATCAACTTTCATCTCAGTCTGTATTATAAATCCATAGTCTGGTTCTCCCACAGTGAGGATGATGATCCTTATTACAAAAAATAACAAGTATTTAAAGACCTCCCACAGGGTAAAACATCCCTGTGGGAGTTATCAAAACAGTTTACAAAAATCTGGGAAGGTATCCCAAGTCTGACTTAAACTAACAACCTAAAATAAAATCATATCCAAAGTATCTCCCAAACTGCTAGAACATGCCCAATTGATCATGGTAATTCGTATGTACCTGTACAAGGACAAGAATAGACAATATTAGAAGATATTTTATTAATAAAATTGACAAAAATCTAATTTCTAAGACTAGCTACAGAATCTTGCGATTTTGTAGCTGGTCTAAATTGAACACAGAATCATTTCAAAATCAATTCGAATCTTAAAAAAAAAATACATTAAACTATTGAAAAATATTTGATTGCTAAAAGCATCATTCAAATCGACACTTGTATGTAAATTTAACAAACTAAATCGTATTCAACCAAATGATAACAGAGATGGATGCACTCTGTTTAATTCGTTATCACCAATTCGGGTAAACAGAATATCTCATATAATTCGACAGCAATGAAATTATTTTCATGAACCAATTGAAATCGACACAAATGGTTGCTTCAGCCGTCAACAAAATCATTGTCGAATCCAAACGAAATAAACAGGATCATTTTTCAAATTGATATAAGTGTATTAACATATACAAACAATCATGCTATTTGCAAATCAAATCGAAACTTGTATTGAAACAAATGAAATCGTAAATGAATTAATCATTTGATAACAGGATATGAGAGATTTGTCAAATATTTTTTATTGCCAATTGGGAGCATACATAATCGATTGACAGTCAACGAAATCATAACTTGAATCAATTTCAAAACGGAATATTAGCCGAGTTTTTTCATACGAATTTAACAGAGACGAAATATGTCGATCCGAGCTTAACAAAATCGTTTTTGAAAATCAAAACCAACAGAGAAGCATCAAATCTATTTTCGATATCAATCAAACTCATACAAACAATCGTGCTAACTCAAGACACGCAACAATTAAATCAAAACGAATCGAAATAGTTCGGGTTTGACACAATCGTTATGAATCAACACAGTTCCACGATTTTGGCGAATAGATCTTTTGCACAGGACAAATGTAATCCAAATCCAAACAAGAATGTGGATTCAATACAAAACGGAGTCATTTTTCTAATTTGATAGACTACATTATATTTATCAAACCAATCCCTAATACTGATACATTACACTCATAAAAGATCATACCAATTCAATCCTACGAAATCGTTTCAAAATCCAATCATAAGAACTAAATCAGAGCCGATGACATCCAACCACAACAAAATCGTACTAAATCAAAACATAACCGTGTTCTAATTTTAGCATAAAAATCTCCTGTACATGTCAGATGCAAACAAAATCCAAGCGAAAGCAAACTTCATTGATTTGGTTAATTCAAAACAAAAGAATTATTCAAAACGAATCAAACCCAGTGAAAACCAATCAATTGCTAAACTGGGCACGACCAAATCGCATAACCAAATCATAAACACATTTGACTTTAGTAAAATGAATCTACTATACAGGATCCACAACATAACCGTTTTTTATAATCAAACTATGACAGTCATTTCAAATAATGAACAGAGCTAATTGAAAACCAAAACTCAATTCATTATATTAATCCTAGCAATTCATAAAACAAAATTGATATTGAAATTCATACCTGGATAATCAGAAAGCAACTCGATCATGACAATTTGGAATTGACGAAGGCTGTTTCCGATTCAACATTCCTAAAAACAATCGAACCAGTGGTTTTCTGTTTCTTGTCATTAGCTTGAAACTTTTCCCTTTCTTTTGATAGCACTGTGACTTGGTCTTCTAACGATTTGATCTTCGACTGTAACAAGGGAACGTCGGTATAGTAGCGCTCTAGCCACACATTGCATTGGATACATGATGTATGTTCGGGCTTCGAAATTGCAGGCGAGGTTTTGTTTAAGCCACCAGGGGTTTCATTATGTAACCTGATTCCTGGGTAGTTAGGATTGTTCTTTAGGCATGGGGGTAGATTAGATACATAGCCATAGGGTTGCTAGGAGCATAAGCCATGGGAATAAGGGTACTCTCCAGCTAGGAAGCGCTCGATATCGGAGTCCGAGTCCTCGCTCAGAACTATGGGCTTTTGATCGACATTAGAATTAGGTTTATTTCGAGCAAGTCTCGATATCAGTCGAGCGTTTTTCTTACCCTTATTGTCGACAATAGGATTACCCTTGACTCTCTTACTCACAGGCTTCTTAAGAACCTCAATCTTGTCTTTTGTGCACGGGTTAGTTAGGGTATCGGGTAGGTCGATATCAGGGAAAACCGAGGGTTCGGCAGGGGGTAGGAGGATATGAAACGGAACGGGTGGCCCAACCATGGTCTCACTGACCACAGACTTGTCGATTTGGACAGACTCTGAATCAACAAAGCCATTTTGGGATAGAAAATCTTGTCAATTATCGCCGTGAAGGTTTAAATGGTGGACGACAATGAGTCTAATCAACCCATGGTGAAACAAGTTGTTGTCATCCTTCTCGCGTTTAAACCTCCTAGCCATTTTGTAAAGACTACACAAGAAGTAATAAGGGATGTTCAAAGGATAACCCATGAAATTCATCAACAATCGGAGGTGATAAAGAAAAACCAATCCAAACCGACCTTCACAGGTCACGAATTGTTTAACCATTATCAAAAGATCGTGCCACCTGGGTTTAAGGGTGGAAATAGGCATACCTTTGTCACAGGATGTAACCTTTCGAGATACGAATAGTACAGGCTACGACACTTCATCAACTTTGGATTTTTTAAACCATCATTGGCCCATGGCTACTAGTCATGTAGCAGAGCTAATGAATTCTTCATTGATTTCAAGCTGAATGTCACCTACTTGAGCCCGACAATCATCAAAGGTAAGGGCGAATTGTTGTGCCACAAAAATATTGAAACCCTCGAACCTCTGTATAAACACGAGCCAACCATTATCTTGTAAATCCTTACGGGCGTTATCAAAGAGTAACAGATCTTGACTACCATTTGTCTCAATACGTACCACCGGTGCCATTGAGAGGAGAACACAGTGAGTAGGGTGCAGGGGTTAGGGTTTGAACATAGTAAACACAGGGGCATAACGCTTACAGGCTTACCCAAAACTAGCAAGAGTGACCCAGGATAGGGGGAAACATTTATGATAGAACTTGCGAAGGTGGTGGAGCTATTTCGGCTCATGCAGAACAGTGATTACCCACAGTACAAATGCCAGCGCATATAACTTATTCAAATTACTATGCATATGTGTTAAAAACTATGCCATTCAATCAACCAATGAATATATGGTAAGTGGACCAAACGTTTGTGCGAGCCATAGTTTTAGTTTCAAAACCAAAGCAATAAAACGAAATTGTATCATGGGTTTGACCATATGAACTATGTGTTGTATAAAACGATTTATACCAAGGGTTTTGCCCCAACACAAATGTGTTTTTATGAAATCAACGTGCCAAGTGAATCGATCAAAGAACATATAAATCCAATCACCAATGCATCACAAACTCAATCACTCATGAAGCGAAACTGTATAATCAATCAAAGAATGTCAAATGAGTACAGGTCAAGGGGTCTTGCCAAGTGTATAACAATGGAAACACAATGGGAATATCGACAAGAATGATCGCAACAATCCAGTAATGATTTTAATGTGACTCTGCAAACCAAGTTTTCACGCTTTCAGTCGTGAAAACAAGAACAAAGGTAAGTGTGCAAATAGCGCAAAAATAGTGTCATTTTATTCGAGAATGCGACGAACATCAAGGTTTGCCAAGCACTGGTGTAGGTAGCTTATAAGGACAGTATGAAAAATGTTAATTGGCTGCCAACAATGGCGACACACTGGTAGAAGCAGTTATCTCTGCCAAACGAACAAATTCAGATTAGGATAATGAGAAAAATTCTAACTTGAAAATAACAGCCAGAAAATCGTGTAAACATCATCATCAACCAAATACCAGCAGTGTTTAAAGGATGAAAACTGATAACAGTCTCAAGACAAGTGAGTCACAATATTAGAGATAAAATCTCCAATACTGTTGACAGAGCCACTACTGCTAGCAGGCGTCCATAGCCTCAACAGGGTTTCCATTTAACCCACTCTGATATCCGTATCCTGCCAAGAAGTTCCAGATCAGAATAAAGGACAAATTAAGGTCAAGAGGTTTCATATTTACGAATTTTCATATACCCGACATTGCTTCGCTGCCAGCAGGCCTGTTCAGTACCCCGGCGAATTTGTCTTGGCGCCATGTATGCATTTACCCGCTGCCAGCAGACCTGTTCAGTATCCCAGTGGGTTTACAAGAACTTCCCACAGCTCTATTAATGATTTATTTTTATTTTTATTTTTTTTTGAAAGATATATAGTTGAGCGGGGTGACGCTGAAAATTACGATACTTTAACACATTTTTTTATAGACCTCATCAGAATTTTTTAGAACTGTCCTTTATCAAGATCCATAGATGTTTCATTTATAGAACCAACTTACTAAGGCAGGGAGACATCTTCTGATTCATTCTCTTAAGGAATAGGGACAACGTAAAAAGATAATAGATGATCATGACAAGCTTTACTCAGAGATTGAACTTAGTTAACTTCTTTCAAACAACAACTTTTTTTCCAACACAGATATAAATTTCAGAAGTATACAATTGATGTTTATACAATTTTTAGTAGTCATTTCAGTGAAGGAATTTTTTGTTTTCCTTGTCCGAATAGTTCAGCATGCAGGTATGTGTATTTCCAAAAGCACAAACTGATGAGCGCAAAGCAGAAATCAAAATCAGAACAACAAAAGAAAATCAAACAAAAGAAAAATATGTACATAATATACAAAGAGTTGTCATCAGGCAAAATATCTTTTCAGGGCTTGGCCATTCACCGGATAGGTGTCAGGCTGCCCCTCTAGATTCTACAATTGGAAAGAGCTGGGACCCAACTTCTTAGCAATTAAAAATGGTCCAAGCCATAAGTTTATAAATTTCGTGTGTTCTCCTTTTCCCTCATGCGGTTTGTCCCATTTCAAGATGAGGTCACCTACTTTGAAATTCCTATCAGAAGCAGAGTTAGAATCGAACCAACTTTTAACCAATAATTGATGCTGATCTAACTTACGTTTAGCTTGGGCTCTTACCTCTTCTAGCTTCATCAAAACGTTAATTCGGTTTTCCAAAGGGGGACAATCTTCTTCTTGAATTTTCTGTGATAACTGTAGTGAAGGAAGAAGAATGTGTGGTGGCAGAATTGCTTCTCTACCATAAACGAGAAAAAAGGGGGAGTTACCTACAGCAGCTTTCAGTGTTACCCTATCATCCCAAAGCGTGTTTAACAGTGCATTGTGCCAGTTTTTGTGATTTTCAACCACCGTTCTCTTGATGATTTTGATCAAGTTCTTATTTGTCAATTCTACCAATCCATTGCCCTGGGGGTAATAGCTAGCAGAATACTTCAATTTAATTCCCTTTTCTAAAGAGAACTCACTCATCTCAAGAGACGAAAAATAAGAAGCGTTGTCAAATACTAAACAATCAGGTATACCAAAACGAGTAATAATATTCGAATTTAAAAAGGCAATTACCTGACCGGTGTTGACAGTTCTTAACACGGTAGCTTCAGACCACCGGGTAAAGTAATCTGTGGCTGTTATGATAAAATTATGCTGTTGTGAGGATGGGGGGTTGATTGGACCTATGATATCAAGGACCCACTACTGAAAAGGAGAATCTGCTGAAACAGGCTGCAAAGGAAAGGTTGGTTTCTGTAACCGCCCTGATGCTTTCTGGCAAATGGTACACTTATGACACAAGGCGTGGGCATCTCTAAAAAGCATGTGCTAGTAGTAACTGGCTCTCAAAACCTTATGGGCAGTGGTGTCGCCACAAAAATGACCACCAACTTCTCCTGCATGCAATTCTAGCAAGACTTTTTCTGCTTCGTCCTTCTCAAGACAGCGCATCAGTACACCATCAAAATTTTGATGAAACAGGATGTCATTAACCAAATGAAAGGAGGTAGACTTTAATATTAACGCTCTTATTTTAGTGGGATCCAGGTGACGGGGGGCTGACCCATGTTCAAGACAGAATTTTATATCGTCATACCATGAACTGACAGAGTTTTGTGCACAACAGATTGCATTTTGATCGTGTTGTCCTAGGTTTGACGTATCACTTTCTTCTTGCTGTCCTACTGCTGAATCAACAAATAAATTGCATAACCCTTTGCCTCTCACTATCTGTGCTGGGGTAATTTCTATGTCGTACTCCTGCAAGGAGGTGACCCAGTTAGCCCTCTTTTCCCCTAGTTCTTTCTGCACTAACAGGTTCCTGATGGCTAGGTAACGGACAATGATCTTCATCCTAGACTTCAACGGATAAGACCAAAAATGCTTGACTTCTTTGAAAACAGCATAGGCTTTATGATCTACCGCTGGGTATTTAAGTTCAGCACCTTTGAAAGCAGAGCTCATAAAGGCAATGGGTACTTCATTGTTCTCGGCGTTCTTTTGAGTTAGGACAATGGCATAGGAACGGTCAGAAGCAAAAGTGTAGAGTGTAAAGTCTTGGGAAAAGTTGGGGCTCATGAGAGAAAGAGTGTCTATTATGGCCTTCTTTATTGCATTAAAAGATTGATTTTCTAGGGGTCCCCAATGATATTGGGTGTCTTTCTTAATTAAATTCTGTAAAGGCCTGACCATTTCGGAAAAACTGGGGACGAATCTCCTCACGAAGTTAATCTGGCCTAAGAAAGACTGCATAGATTTTTTGGATGTAGGAGGGGGAAGTTTCACAATGACTTGAGTCCTTTCGGGGTCGATAATCATCCCTTCTCTTGACACAATAAATCCCAAGAGTTTACCCTGTTCTACTGCAAAAATGGACTTTTTAGGATTCAAGGAAATGTCGTATTTATGACATCGCTGTAGAACGGCTCGTAAGTGATCTAGATGATTGGTTTTGTTCTTAGAGAATACAGTGACATCATCTAAGTAAACTACGATGGACTGATTGATTAGGCCTCAAAAAGCAATGTCCATTGCTCTCTGGAAAGTGGCACCGGTATTAATCAATCCAAAGGGCATTTTTCGATAAGCGTAGGTGCCCCATGGGGTGCAGAAGGTAGTTTTAAGTTGGTCTGGAGGAGACATCAGGACTTGGTTGTACCCCGAGAAACCATCCAGTAAGGATAGCCTCTCAAAACCAGATACCTGTTGAAGGATCTGTTCCATGGGTGGGAAAGGATAGTTGTCTTTATCAGACGCTTTGTTAAGGTTTCGAAAATCGACGCATAGTCGGATTTCGCCACTTTTCTTCCGGACAGGGACAAGGTTAGAAACCCATTGAGTGTGCCTAACTGGGAAAATTATCTTATCATTTAGGAGCTTATTCAATTCTTTTTTAACGGTCGGTTCAAGCTTAGGGTGCGTTTTTCTCAATTTTTGTTGAAAGGGTAAGGTTTGGGGTTTCATAGGAATGACATGTTGTATGATGTTAGGGTCGAAATTTTTAAGGTCATTATACGTCCATGCAAAGACATCTTTAAATTCTTTGAACAATTTAATAAATGCATCTTTTTCTTGTTGAGAACACCCCAACCCTAAATTAATGCACTGCGGATTGTCATTAGTTCCTAAGTTTACTTTTTCATATGATAACGAGGAACTATTGGTTTTACAGTTGACCGACTTTTTAAATTTATCGTGAAGATCATAAAATTTCTCTAATCTAACTACGGACTTAGGGATCGAATTTACCATATCTGATGACGATTCAGAAGTTCTCAGATCTGGTATTACCGTAAAATCGTGCAAATTGTCGTCATGAGTGTGTTTTTCTATCACCGTGCCTTGAAAGGTTTCTTCCATGTGCAGGAAGCTAATGATCTTCTTATCGTCATCGAAGACTCTCCAGTTTGTGATGTTGTCAGGAACGGATGGCCTGAACAACAGTTCGACGGAGAATGCATCCGGAGATAAGCCTTCTGCAGGAAAGAGTTTAGAAGCCACGTTAGCTAATAGATCAACTTCTAAATTATTCAATCTAGGAATAGAATTTATACTGAAAGAAGAAAATTTATTCATTAAATTCCATACCGTGGATTGGTAGCTTTTAATATGTAGGGACAAACAATGGATAGAATCTCTTACATGTCTAACCATGATTTCGGAGTCGCCAAAGACGGTCAAGTTTTGAATGTTCATATCTAAAGCTTTTCTGAGACCTTGCAGTAAAGCCTCATATTCTGCAGTGTTATTATTACATTCAAACTCAAGCCTACATGCAATGAATGTCTTGTTACCTACCGGATCGATAATAACGCAGCTTGCACCAGCTCCTTCTTTGGACTTTGACCCATCAAAATAAAGAGACCAAATTTGATTTTTATCGAGTGCATGAGACTGTTGTGTAGAAGCTGCTAGCTACACATATGCAACAATCTCAGACTATTGTTCTGGGTTGGTGACAGCTGAAGCCTCGGCCATGAAATTGCCGAAAAAGGTATCCATCCCTTGTACTTCGGGTGAATCAGTAGAAGGTGTAAATGGTTCATTGGGATCATTCAAATCCATGACGGATAACTTGAGGTAGCGTTCATGATTTACCTTGATCTTGTTAGGCTTGCCGTTTTCTGGAAGCCACATGTGAGACCAATCTGTCGTGAAATAGCCGTGTAGCTACTCCGACCAGTCCCTTCTTAAAAATAGACCATACACTTCTGGAATATCCACAACAATAATATCAATAACTTGATGAACCTTGGGGTTAGACGATAATCTTATCAGCACATTCCTTAATTTGCCTATAACTTTTACATTGGTCCGGTCAAGCTGGATGATTTTTAAATTAGAGGGTTCAACTTTAGCGTTAATCTTCTGGCACATAGACCATGACATCACATTGGATGATGCTCCTGAGTCTACCATACAATTGTGCATGTTTCTATTAAAGATTTCGAAAGTTAACAAAAATGGAGGTACATTTTTGCGAGTACTAAGAGTGGTAGCTTGTGGATTTTTACTCGCAGTTTCTAAAGCTACTTTATCTACATTATTTACATTATTTACAGGAAGGCTCCCTTTATCTTGAGGATCAGGATTGTTTTTAGTGGAATTCTTCTGAGGAACTTTGTTCTGCACAACCTTGCTACCGCTTGAATTACCATTTTTGCCGGTCTCTGAGATATTCTGTAACATTTTTTGTAGCAGAAATGGAAATTTCAATAACTCATAAACATAAATGTTAGCTCTCAACTTTTTAAGATCTTCAACTAAGTCATAATCTAAGTTGGGGTTCACATGAATCTGTTTATTTTCAGCTGGTTTAGATTGTTTTTGAGGCAAAGTCGTATTATTTTCGGTAGAAGGTTTGTTTGTTGTCTTACTCCTGGTGTTATAGGGATGCACTGTCTCGAAGTTAGCTTGGAAGATGCCATCCGAGAAGTGTCCAAAAATGTTTGGAGAAGACTCTTATTCTTGAACTGTCTCTTGTTCAACAACCTCCTCAGGAATCTCAGGAGGCATCAAGTTATCCTGGGCTTCTAGAATTGTTTGAAGGGCGTATTGCAGACTTTCTAGATTAAGACCCTCGGTATTTGAATTAGGTCGGTTGGTGGGAAAAGGTTTCCTGAACGGGGGTTTGTAAGCCCCTTTGCTCGAGGAAGCTTCTTCGGTGGTCTTTTTTAAATCTATAACTTGATTCGACAGTTTTTGAACGACTTTAGTTAAGTTTTCTAAATCAGAGGTTTCAGGTTGTGTTTTACTTTGAGTAGGTCTAGGGAGAATTTCGATCTTCTTTTTGGAAGATGAACTAGTTTTTGTTTCGTTGCTAGTAGAGTCTTTTAGACTAAGTATGTCTTTTTCAATCTGGCTGGCCTCCTCAAAGGCTTCTAACAACGTGGCTTTCTTGGATCGTTTAACCCAAATAGCTATACTTTGATGCAAGTCTTTAGTATAGTATGCTATTATAAGATTCTCGGCAGGCATGGAATCCACAGGGATTCGGTTCTTAAGTGTTAAGAATCTTTGATTGAAGTCTTTAACTTTCTCTTTAGGGTTCATTCTTAAGTTAGAAAGATCCATGACTAGGACTTCTGGAGGCTTACCATCTCCGAACTTTTCCAAAAAGAATGACTCGAACTTTTCCCAGGACACGATGGTATGGGGTTACTGGGCAAAGTACCATGTAGAGGCATTTCCCTCGAAAGTATAGGGGAATAACCTATAGACTACATCTTCATGCTCGACATTGCGGAGTCTTATGGCTAACATAAACTTTTTAATGTGATCTTTAGCGATCTGTTTTGAGTCAGGGTCAAACTTGGGAAGCCACTTCTCTAGATGTTTGGGTAAGGGATGTTGTGCTCCAGGTACAGCTACTGCATCCTGGTCGAGCCAAGGTCTAGTAGGTTTGTTCTGGTTTTCCATTGGTGTAGTTGGTGTGGAAGGCTGAGAAGGGGAATTGCCTTCGTCAGAAGAATTTCCTCCAGAAGAGGAAGGAGATGATGGAGGTGGTGAGGGAGGTATTCCAGATCCCCCTGCAGCAGGAGTGAGGATTGGATCTGTAGGGTTCACAGTGAGTTTAGTGCCTCCGAGTTTTTCTATGATATCAGAGAAATCTAAAGGTTGGTCCAAAGGTCGATTTGGTTGCCTCAAACAGGCTAAGGCACTATGAGTTCTTATGAGAGATTGGCAGACAATCTCTTGTATGTCACCACCTGTAGGATTTGGGGTTGTTGGCTCAACTGTGATCCGTGGATCGTCGTTTGATGTGGTTGTTGTTTGAGGGGGGATGTTATCGTTTGAATGAATTCTTGTCACTATAGGTGAGCGATTAGGTGGTGGAGGAGTCTTATGACCGCCTCGTGCCATTAATTAATTTCAGGCCCTCCTTCTAGCGCCATTTGTTGACGGGCTAAATTGACCGTCCGTCAAATAGGAGAGTGGATCCGGTCCAGGGTTGTCTAAATAACCCAATCCATTTGGGATAACCCACCCTAACGGGTTTAGCGGCTCCATTAGCCGCTCTAAGTCCTAAGAAAACAAAAGACAACTACTCTAAATAAACTAATCTAAATAAATAAAACAAACTAATAAACAAATCTAAACTACTAATATATACAATTCACTACCTAAACTATAATAATTCTATGAAATTTAACATTCAACTATCAACTAAATCAAATCTTAATCACAAATGTACAATATTTATAAATTATAGATTTATAAGAAAACCTGCAAAAATCAATTGCAAACTGTCCTAAGACAACGGAACTGTTTTTTATTTTTATAGTTTTATGAGAAAGAAATAGAATAAAAACTAACTATCTAAACTAAGCAATTAAAACACTAACTCTAACTACAAATCTAAACTATGCATATATCTGTCTAAACTACTTAAATAACACTAATAAACTAACCTGTGATAATGCTTTCCAATTTGCCCTGTGTAAAGAATCCAGTTCAGCTGTTCGATGGGAGGAAACCTGCATCAATCCTCTGCAAGCCTCTAGTAAACAGCAAGCAGCAGTGCTCTTTTGAATATCGATAACAGAACAAACAAGACATAAAAGTTATAGCAATCTAATAATTTACAAATCATCACATCTAGATAAATCTGTGTGCAAAGATTTGTATAAAAATGATTCAATTAACGAAGAAGAGAAATCTGTGATTCATTAACTGAAACAAAGTAATTGTTGTATTTTTGAATAAGAGAAATCAGATATGGGTTACACATTAATCAAGTCACATCAACCTGCAATAGATTACGATAGCTAAAGTAGTCGATAATAAATTGCAAAATGATATGAATAAAACTTGAAACAAAAGTTTGATATATTGAAAGTGAACGCTGTTACATGACATCAACTTTCATCTCAGTCTGTATTATAAATCCATAGTCTGGTTCTCCCACAGTGAGGATGATGATCCTTATTACAAAAAATAACAAGTATTTAAAGACCTCCCACAGGGTAAAACATCTCTGTGGGAGTTATCAAAACAGTTTACAAAAATCTGGGAAGGTATCCCAAGTCTGACTTAAACTAACAACCTAAAATAAAAACATATCCAAAGTATCTCCCAAACTGCTAGAACATTCCCAATTGATCATGGTAATTCGTATGTACCTGTACAAGGACAAGAATAGACAATATTAGAAGATATTTTATTAATAAAATTGACAAAAATCTAATTTCTAAGACTAGCTACAGAATCTTGCGATTTTGTAGTTGGTCTAAATTGAACACAGAATCATTTCAAAATCAATTCGAAT
>JASDQU010309230.1:57750-78218 GCA_032191745.1 Picea mariana
GTTTTGGACTAATCCAGGTCATTGGGTTAGGTTTTTGGATGCCGCTGGCTCCTATATGTATATTGTATTGTAAACAATGTAACACAATGTGTATCAATATAATATATGCTGGTTTTCCCGGTTTGGGTTTCCAGGTGAAAAATCTCTGTGTAATGTTTGTATTTTCCATTGTATCTTTTATGTTCTTTTCTTAATATCGGTTTGCAGTAGATATTGTACAAGGTTAGAATTTACACTAAGTTTAGAAATTCTTTTGTCTTAATGGGTATTTCAAATGTGGTAATAGTGAGTTCACAAATAAGTGCCCATGTTGCATGTTAGAAATGGCATATTTCAACTTACCTTTGAGACACTTAAACCTCTGATCAATCTCCCAAACAGACTCACCTATTTTTGGCATGATTTCAATCATTTCATTCATATACTAATCCTCTGATTTGGGCTTCAGAAATTCATTTATTGGTAGTTTTTTCACATATGCAATGGTCCTTGTTACTCCTGGTGGACTGCTTACATATAGGCTCATGTACCAATCCAGTGTGCGGTCTCTTAGTGTGATAGATAACTGCGCAAGTTTTGTATCCTCATCTATGAGCTGCTTTGCTTCCCATATCTTCTCACAGATGAATAAATGCATTTCAAGGTCCTCTTATGCCTCTCCCCGAAATTATGGTAACCTGATCGTAGGATCATGTCCTGCCATTTTGAACTGTGTTGAACTACTACCTCTGTGTAGTGTATATATTTAACTATTACTTCATGAACCAAATCCCCCAAGTGATTCTCCTTGACTGGATCATTTTCTTGTCATTCTTCTACCACTAAAATTCGATTGTCTAGATGTTGGTGTTCTTTCTGGTGTACTAGTCGAACATGGGGTTATGGGTTCCACACTAACGGTGACCTGGATTGGATTTATGCCTTTTTCTCCTTCCCTTGGACCTCATGTTTTCCTTTCATATGTTACGCACAAGATTTCCTCAATTTTCTCCACAGCCCAAATATCCTATACCTCTTCTTCATCACTTTCCAAGCCCTCTCTATCAACTATGCCTCTCTTATTATTATTCATCTTATATTGGTAGGGTGCTCCATTGCGTGTCTTTCCATTTGTTTCCATTATCTGCTTTATATGGTCTTCTTCCATCATGATTCGGTCCATGGTATTACGAGGAAAATATCTCTATGGCTATGGGTAAACCACAACAAACAGAAATGACTACATAAATCAACTTTATTCTCAAGTATGCTATATAAACAAATAGGTTAGCAAGACAAGATAAAAGGCCTACCTCGTCCAGATGTTAGATGAATTCCATCATTGAGCACTTGAACTAAATAAATATACTTGCAACTAGTCCTCAACAACTAAGAAAAGCAAGCATATTGTGATAATATATGATGTTAGCACATTCAATGGCATAATCCATTAAAATTCATAACAAATACGCCCATGGAATAATAATTCAAATATTTGCAATATATAAATTAGACGGGAAAAGAGTATTTCTATTAATATATGATCAGTAGAAGTCAATAAGTTGCAAACTTTTGTGTTGTCACGGTTTGGAACCAAGAAACTAATTTCCTTCCAGTTGGGCCTCCACCAAAGGAAAGATCATGTAAGAGAGACAATGAAGTTCTCAATCAATAAGGAAAGAGCTTGGGGGTTGAACATTGTGTTCAAACTTAAAGGACAAAGGGATGCAGACTCAATGTGAAGTGAATAATTTCTCTAGAGTAACTTTTCTCTCAAAGTTTAATTCTTTCTCTTTATTTCCATAGCTCTGAATTTTCCCATTTATAGCCTTCAAGTGGAACTAAAGGGCCGAGTCGGAACATTTCCAGTACCTGGAAGGCCAAGGATTGTTGATCTCCTGTCGTGACATGGACACCCGACACCATTTTTAATTTCTGGGCACATTTCTAGATATACATGGGTTGTAGTGGTGCAACGTGCATATACGCATGTTGTATAGTAGGAAAGGTGCATATATGTGGAAAAAATGTATTTTTAGCTCTGGGATTTGCAAAAAGGGATGAAAATTCTACATAGGGAAATGGAAAAAGGCCCTCTATGCAAATTGCATAGGCTGAGGCAAATATTGCTATAAAAGATGCCCCCTAATGTGTGAGGTCATAGGAGTATCTACAATGGCTGAAATACATTATAAAAAACATAGAAGTGGAATGATGGGGAACCAACTGGAAGAACTAGTTGATCATTACAATCTGCACTGACTTTGCATACATGGATGTTAATTTGAATTACACTGCATATCCATGTGAAAATATACCAAACAACTATATTTGGCCATGAATAGGAAAATACAAGTGTGGTTACATGCCAAAGTTTGTCATTGTCACGAACAAGGCCCAGTAGAACCAGTCTCAAAATCAATCTAAATATATTTGTATACAATGGAGTAAAATATGATCTCCCATGATCATTGAAGTCATATAGGTACTGGTCCAATGAAAAGGAAGCAATATCTTAAGAAATTTGTAGCCACATAGTGATGTCTTCAAGTATTCTACACAATCTACCAAAGGTGCAAGTCTACATCATGTGAATAAAGGAGTTGAGGTCAAACACAATGAGCCATCATTTGATTACCAGTCATTGAGTATATCGTTAACAAACGCAAGACAACCTATCGATAATGAAAGTAGGTATCAAGGCGTCGAGTAAATTCTTACAAGTGTGAATAAAGGAGTCAGGGTCAAACACTTGAATAATCCATTGATCAGGAGACATTGATGTATTCCCAACTGTCGATGGCGAGCGAACTTGCCACTAATGACTGCAAGCCTCAAGGTACTCATAGGACTCTAGGTCTCATTTCCAGAATAGATGAGTTGAATTCAATGGAAGGAGACCCGCTCAAAGGAGAGCATTAAGGAATCTCTCATCAGTCAGCACGAGGTACAAAGCAGGATCTTCATAATTTGGAGAAAATCAGACGAAGAACATGTTCACGAACCAACGACCCTATGCTTCTTTCGCGTGTGCCAAGTGCAAGTGGTACATGAAAAAAGACCCTCTGAATAGCATCCAATGAGAAAAAATGATGACAAAGGTGAGGAAACCACCAATAAGGCTAATGGCATCCAAGACACTACACGAATCCCAATGTGTGAATAGATGTCTTGTCATCGAACACAAGGGAAACCATCAAGTCAATGACCAATGATGAAATGTTGACTTTTGGGTTTAAGGTTACCTACCAATGATGAAAGTAGGACCAGGGTGTGTGATATGACTACAGCATCATGTGATTCTGAGACAAACTGAGGGTATGGCCAACATGCAAAGTCAAGAGTTCTGAGGAATGGCCAACATAGGTTGATAGACATCCTTTGAACAAGAGCATGAGACATGTGGAAGACTCTGGCAGCATAGACTCAATGATGAAACCATGAGATGCGGGAGGAATCAATGAAATTCTCCATAGGGACTGGAAGAGTAGCCAGTCAGTGGAGAAAAATCTATGTAATGAGCTCATCTTCCTAAGGCCATGCTAAACCCAAAATTATGATGAAAAGTGGACTCAATAACTTTGTGCTATGTTCAAAGGTGACACGACTACTGCCAATATAATATAATACTCCCTTCTTGCCCATATTTTTTTTTTCATAGTCAAATGAATGTTATGATACAGAGGAGGAAACGAGTGTCGCAAGTAAGCAAAAATAGTTCTAGCATTGGAACATACCTATGCTCAATGCAAGGAGATGCATGCGGGAGATGGACACTCAGGGGGAATGTTCCCTCCTGGGTATAGGGTATCAAATTGAAAAGTATATAAACGAGGCTCTACTTGGTTGAGGATGTAATACTGTTGAGGAAAATGGTTTATAACGCAAAGTGAGAACCGGATATAGGATCAATACTGCAAGCAAGGGCATGAGATGAAATCACAACTTAACGCCAAAAAATGTCCTTTTTCATAATATTAGACTACTTGGTTTGAAAAAGGGATAAACTTGTACCAAATAGATGTGCTTTCAAATCCAATTTACGAGTGTGAAAAAGACAAGTTCACTCGGCAATCTTTTCACTTTTTGAAAACGAGTCGGAAAAGAACTTAAATCAAACTCGGTTGGGTGTCCTCTAGGTATAGGTTAGCATGTTTATGAGTGATAAATGAGGCTCAGCATAAATTCATGTATTAGCTATAAGGGACTCCCAGACCTACGAAAAAAATCTCTGCATGAGCACCAAATGGAGCATAGGATCTAACTAGGGTACCCATGTTTGGTAAGTCTCTACCACTTGATAACGACACATCTTGTAGCAGATGGAAGGTTTTGTGTCGTAACAAATGGGTTTGTAACTAAGGCATATGAGTGATAGTTATAGGACAATGAAAATGTGTATGATGGAATTGATACCTATCCTATATGTTGGGTAGCCAAAATACTTGCCTGTGGTTACGAACGATCAACATAACGCTCAAATCTGCAAGAATCCATGGTGAAAACTACAAAAACCAACTCAATCCACTGTTGTATTAGTCCATTAGGAGAAAAAATGATTCAAAACTATAAAAAGTGGGTAAAAACTACTATAAATAGTAACAAAACCAAAATTTACTATGTCATTTTGACTTTTTACCCAAATAGTGAAAATTGGACCAAATTATCTCTGATCTTCAATTGGTGATTGCAGGAGCATCGAGTGACAAAATCAGAGACCGTCTAGACTAGGTAATTCATTTTCCCCTCCTCTTCCTTTCTAGTGGATTACATTTTTCATTTAGGTTTCAAAATTTGAGTTAATTAAGGTTCAAATTAGTTATTTCAGTGTACGTGGGCTACCATTCATCAGGTCATGTATACGTGAGGTTATACACAATTGTGTAAAATACAGGCTTTGTGTACTCATCCCTATACATGACTGTGAATGTTGCATCCCATGCACAAGTCTGTAAACAAGTTTTTCTATGGTTGCTAACTAAAAATTTTATGTTTCTCTGACAGGATGGTGCTAGAATGGAGGGAAAGGGAACATGAGGAGGTAGATGTTGTTGTGGAAAGAGATCGAGGGGCCCAAATGGCCTTGAAAATATTTGGGTTGTATAAATTTTGGGCACTCAAATGGATGAGGGACCAGGTGAGGTTGCTTGAGTTTCTCGTGGATTACTGGGATCCTAACAGTGAGAGATTCAACCTCGATGGGAAACCATGGAGGATTAAAGTCAAGGATATATGCTTTTTGATTGGGTTATCACATTGGGGTGAGGTGTTGAACCTCAAAGCCTGGGAGCTGGGAGAGGTATGAAGAAAGAGGAATACATAGATTTTCATTGTGTAGCAGGGACTGAGAAGGTCGAGAGTCAACTCCCCATCCGAGCGATAAACAATCTTAGCCTTAAGATTGTTTTCCTCATTCTGACCAAGATCACAGGATCGACTTCATTGCATCAAGCTTCAAGGCTGATCATGTTCTATTATGTAGAGTGATTGAGACCCACAGTGTACGATTGGTGCATCTCACTACTAGCTAATATGAAGAGCCAATTGATAGAGTGCAAACAAGGTGACAAGAGGAACTTCTGTTTTGCCTCTATCTTGCATAGATTTTTCTTCGAGCAGGTTCCAGGTTTGGGACCTAGAGTCGAGATCTTTCCTAGAGAACCGCATGATATAGCCATGGCATGGTGGATTGAGGTAATGAGACGGTAGGGGGAGGTAGGGTTCCCACACCCTACAACGATGATTTATTTTACTGGTGGAGGCAACATGTCATTTCTTTGGATGACTACCCCTATGCAGGGATCAACTTTAGAGGGGACCCTAACATGCCACTGCCACTACAGACCACCTATGGGGACATAGGTATGTCAATGTTTTTAAATATTCCATTTTTTTATATTTTAGTACAGTAAAAAAAATATTTTTTTGGATGATGTTTAAGCACTACCTAGACATTTGTGTGACACAGACTAGGTCCATGATAGTCAAACAGGATTCCATGACATCATTGGAGGCACTAGTGAGATGAGGCGGTAGAAGGAGAAGCAGAGAGAATCCTTCAAAACATTCAGGGAAACCTGTCTCATTTGACACATAGGATTCTGATGGTTTAGGTAGAGGATTTGTCGGAGGCCATGCAGCAGCAAGTGGTGGGTGTGCCGAGAGCTTGGGTGTGACTCTTTTGGTGTCTCGCAAACACCGTAGTTTGTTATCATGAAACACATCTAGCACCACATGCGTAGATGTAGTGGATATTGTATTTATCAGTTGTATATGTGTATTGAGGGTGTTGGCCCCAATGTTTTACTATAAACACCATATTTTTTGAAATATATATAAAACAAGGGTCTTCAGCTTTACTTATATTACAATGTGTACATTGATTAGATGGTTTTATTTTCTTTAGTTATGTGACAAATTTCAATATAAAACGAAAGTAGCATAAGCATCGGATACATAATTAGAAATCCTAGGTATGTGATGATAAGTAATAAAATCAAATTGTCGTTATAAAAGACGTACCCGTAGGAATCATCAGAGTAAAGTAGGATCACAGACATGGTAACTATTGTTCAACTGACATACTACTTACTGGGAATCTAGGAAAACCTCTAAAGAGCGAATACCATGTGAAATAGCATCGCGCAAAAGTTCTATAACGACGCTATATTCAGACACATTATTCGTGGATTTCCCTGGGCATACGCCATATGAAGACACCAGTAGACCCTTGGGTGAGTAAACCACCCAAGCAGCGGAATCCAAGTTCCATGTATGATGACTGGCTCCATCTATAAATCCTAAGTAGACTGAAGACTCCATTGACATCCATCAACAAAGGGAAAAATCGATAAGAAACTTGAAGACAAAAAGTAAAGGGAAAAGATATATACACTAAATTACATTAGTATACAAAGAGTTATGCCCAATCTTGGGGCTCAAGTGTAATATATTTTCAAGTAGAGCCCATTCCTGGGATCAGCCAACATATTCCATTCATAATCTTCTAACTCATAGGCTCCTTTTTCAAAGACACTTCGCATGATATAGGGATCGTGCCACATGGGTTTGAACTTGCCTGCCCCTAGTGGTTCTTTGGCTTGATCATATAAAAGGACCAAGTCATCCTCAATGTACAATCGAGGATAGATATACTTATCGTACTATATCTTGACACGTCTTTTGTTCACCTCAATAGTCATAGAGGTGTCTTGACGCTGCTCGTCAAGACTCTCTAGGTGTACAAGGCATCGCTTGAGATCGAAAGTGTGAGGGAGGAGCGTGACTGCCAAATTAAGATAAGGGATTTTGAATTCAATAGGTAATATTGTCTCCACACCATGTACTAAATGGAAAGGAGAAAATCCAGTGGCAATCTTGATTGAGGTTCGGTATGCCCAGAGTGCGGGATATAGCATAATATGCCAGTCAGATTTACTTTGGTTGATAGTTTTCTGCAAAATGGTCTTGAGAGATTTGTTGATGGCCTCTACTTGTCCATTTTCCTGGGGGTATTAAGGGGAAGAATGAACATGCTTAAACCCTAGCTTGGATGCTATCTCTTTAATCATTTTGTTCTGAAAGTGATTTCCATGATTAGTGGCAATCTCACTTGGGATACCGAATCTGGCGATAATTTGATTGAATATGAAGAAGGCGACAGTATTCTCATTGGATTTAATTGTAGTAATGGCTTTGGCCCACTTAGTAAAGTAGTCTACAACCACTATAATGTGTTGATTCCCCCCAGCCGAAGTTGGGTTTCAATCCACGAAGTCCAACCCCCACTTGGTGAAGGGACCGACGGTAATGACTGGGTGAAGAGGGGCTGGATGCGAGAACATCTTTTGAGTGAAAACCTGGCAAGGGTGACACTTCTTAACCACTTTAACACAATCTTTAAAGATATATGGCCAAAAATAACTAGCTCAAAAAACATTTTGGGTTTTCGCAAGCCCGGATAGATGACCACCACAAGCCCCATTGTGGAAATCGTTTAGAACTGACTTGGATTATTCGTGAGTTAAAAAACTAAGAAGGATATTGACTATTCCTAGTTGATACAAAGTGTCTCCAATGATAGTGTAATTCTTGGCTTGGTATTGTACACATCGTCGATCATCTCACGAGAGATGTTGAGGGAACTTCAAACTTTGAAGATAGATAACAATGTCTCCATACTAGGGGTTGAACGAAGAGACAAGGAAAATGTTTTCATCCGCAAATGAATCAACATGGATAACATCCTCATCTAATCGTGGGAAGTCGGATATTAACTCTGCAAAGACTATTGATTTCTTGGATTTTGCAGAAGCAAAATGAAGATCAAATTCTTGTAAAATGACAATCCATTAATTATATTTCCCCCTATGATATGCCTGGTAAGGACGTATTGAAATGGATTAACATCAGCAACCATAGTAGTCTTGCAAAGCAATATATAATGGCGTAAATGTTGGACTGCATGAATGGCAGCCAAAGCTAGATTTTCAATGTGAGAATAATTGAGCTCAGGACCGACTAAATTTTGACTAATATAGTAGATGGCATGCTCGTAGAGATCATCATCCTCATGAACCAAAACCATACCAATCATCTCTTCAGACATGGCAACATAAAGAAAGTAATCTCTACTGTAGTCAGGAGACTTCAGCAGATGGGTTGATACCAAGTCTTTCTTCAAAGAATCGAAGGACTCTTGGGATCTCTCATCCCAGATAAAAGGGGTGTCCTTCTTCAAAAGATGCATGAAACCCTTAGAAATATTGGCATAGTTTACTATAAACCGATGTAAAAAGTTATATTTCCCCTGCAAACCTTGAAGTTGTGGAATAGTGCACGGGGGAGGCAATTGAAGTATTGCCTCAACCTTTAACGGATCTACCATGATCCTGGTCTTAGAAACTAGAAATCCCAAAAGACGACCAGACCTAACGCAAAAGATGCACTTGTGAGGGTTCAACCGAATTCTATAATGACGACATCTTTCAAAAACTAGTCGAAGGTGTTTAGAGTGATCCACCCTTTTACGAGAGTGAGCAGCAAGATTGTCAATATAAGCTTTGACTATATTCTTAAGATTGTGGAATGCGAAGGCCATAGCACGTTCGAAGGTTTCTCCGATGTTTTTAAGCCCGAAAGAAATTTTCCAGTATGCGAAAGTACCCCAGGAATAAATAAATTTCGTCTTATGTTGATCCTCAGGTTTAATTTGAATTTGGTTATACCATGAAAATCCATCCATGAAAGAAAAAACGTTGCTTCCAGCACACTCATCGAGAATCTGATCAATGAAATGTGTTGAGAAGTTGTCTTTAGGATAGGCCTTGTTCATGTCATGAAATTCCATGCATACAGAGATGGTTTCTTGCTTCTTATTTATAGGAATGGGATTGGATACCCATTCATTCAAGGGAACCGGGTAGATAAATCCATCATTAAGTAGTTTCTCTACCTCTGCCTTAATAGCAGGGGCCTTTCAGGGATTAACACCTCTAAGATCTTTTCAAACAGGCTTATCATATGGATAAGTTCTAATCTCATGCTCGACAATTCGAGGGTCGATTCCTAGCATCTCTTCATATGACCAAGCAAATACATCTCAGAATTCCTTGAAAATTTTGGTGTAGATGAGGATTTCTTATGGCGAACAATTTGCACTGATATGTACATTTTCAATATTTCCAGGGGTACGAGAGATATCGATCGTGACAGTAGCAGAGGTACTCACCATATTTCCTTCGACATAAATTTTTTGCGTATCAAGTGGAACTACGACGTGACCGACTATCTCACTTAAAGTAGATTGAAAGCCATCTTGTTCGATTCTAGCAAGCTCTAGGAGAAAATAAGAGCGATGATGCATATCATCCCAAGGTTTGTCAGAACCATTCATGGCTTCGATGATGGATTCATACGATGGAAAAGTCTCATTGAGGAAGTCATGTGAACAAGATAATGAAGTGGCCCATACAGGCTTAAGAACAGAATCCTCCTCGTTCGTCAGCGAGCTAATAGGATCAGGATCAGCGGAAGAGTCAAGAATAGCTTGATATGCAATCTTTGTTGTCAATAGTGGCATGGAAATTCCAGCATGTGATTTACCTTCACAAGAAGAATTAGAGGAAGGTAGGGTCCATGGATCGTTAAAATAGGAAGTGTGGAAAGGAATGGACCTCTCTGACGAAATGGTCCTACTGGACATGGCGTAAAGATGGTGAATCGGTGCCATGAAGTCGAAGGTACCCTTAAAGGATGAATACATTGTGACACCAATATTCTCAGTTGTTGGCTGAGTATTGTCGACCACAGGGATCGATGGTCCAACATATGCATTGGGTATAGTGTACTCAAAGAATAATTGGTCGATCCTCAGGATCTTCCCATCATGAGGAAAACAAAGAGTATGGAAGACGGACGATATGATGGCAGTCATAGAATAATTCCAATTATGTCCTAGTAACAATTTATAATCGAGGGGCGCATAAACCACCTCGACATCCACCTCTACCATTTTCCCACCTAACTGGATCGGAAAGAAAGGAAGGATACTGTGAGGGCAGAAGGAACGACCGTCAAAAGCAGTCAACATGGTTGGTGATTGAGAGAGAGTCAGAGAGCCAAGAGCTTTCCAACAAATTAGGGACATCACAGATGTAGCAACGCCTTCATCAACAACCACACATTTGATGGTATACTTTGAGTATCCAACATGGATTTCGAATGCCACATGGTAAGGCAAGCAAGGCTTCACATCGATGATGGCAAACTTGATAACTTTCGAGGCACTAAGTTCTAGATCTCCTAACGCAGATATCAAGGCATTACTCTATGAAGGACACTGTTGCACCTCTTTTGTCACCTAAATGAGAAAAACAAAGGTACTTACAATCTTAGTTGGGTTAGCTAAGCAAGACAGCAGTAAAGGAAAGGGTTAGAAGAATAAACATAAAATACTAAGCTAAGAATTACACTAGGAAAGGAAAAAACAACTAAACTATTGTGCATAAGGACATAAGAACAAGAAACAAACAAGACTCATGTCACCAATGGAAAGGATTGTATTAGTGAAAAGAAAACACCAAAGAGAAAGGGGACTTTGGGTCCCTTATTCCTCCAAGGGAGGGCTCTTGGACCCCCAAGATTGAGCTCTTCGTACAACTTGGAAACTTGAAAGAAATGGTGAAAGAATCCCAAGCTAACCCACTCAAAAGGTGACGTGGATTGCCCAAATGGAATGGTGCTAGTATGCTCTTGATAAGAAAAGAGGTTTCCCCAAGAGAATAGCAGCGGCATAGCCTTGCAAATGAATTCCTTGAAAATGTAGTGCACCCATGGCCTTGTTTTATAGCACCACTTTGAAGTATTGTGAAACCAACTTTTAGTGTGAAAAGGGGTTGTTTAGGGCACCTTTAGGTCTTTGACCAGCCACCTAGCCGGATCCAKTCAAGATTTGGATGTTAAATCAACTTGGAAACTGAACCASAAGTGGGTGGGAGGCCAACCAACATCATAAACGTGTCGTTCTTAGGTGTGCTCGGTGTTTAGCGTCCACAATCGTGCATCGTGCGCATGTGCATTTTAACTGTGTTTCTTGATGGTGCATGTGCGCGCAYGCCCTGTGTAGTCATAGTGCATCTTGATTTTATAACTGGTTGTATAGTTTTGGACCTTTTGGAAATTCTTTTTTGGTAATTTTGGTCCATGGGTGGACTCATAGTTGTTTGAAGATGCTGGATTCTTGTAACCATTTGCAGATGAAATTTCAGTGATAACAGATACCCCCTGATGGATGAGGTTAGGAGCATACGGATAGCCGAAATTCATCAATGTTTCTTCCACTGAGAGTATCATTGTAAGAAAGAGTGATAGTAAGAGTATCAAGAGTGACCGAGTGGAGGGAGAAGAGAACCTGTAGGACCCAACCTTTCGCAAGGTGTGGAAAATAAATTGTGTACAAACAAGGTGGGCATGCCCCATGCTTGTGTCATGTAACTCAAAAAAAGGGTGTTCTACAATAACTAAAACTGTGTGTTGATGTAGACAACTGCAGTGCCCTCGAGGGTGGTTTTGTAAAAGGCAGAGGAAAATTCTGATGAGGAACATACTCTAAATAGTAGGCAAAGACACATGTAAGAAGTATCATGGATTTTGTGGGCATTGATAGCCCAACAAAGTTTAGAGCTCTTCAGAAAATATAAAAAACAACTGCAATAGTCGCAAAGTAAGACCCACCGTAACATGAGAAAGTGTTGAAGTAAAATGTTATGGGGGTCAACAACAGTAGAGAGAAATGATGGTTCTCCCTGTGTCATTCGAGCCTTCTCATTGTAAAGGTAATGAGAGTCAATATATTTTCGCCCTTCTAGAAACTGTGTTGATGTCGACAAAAAGGGAGATTCCACTCCAATAAGTAAAGGGTTTTGTGAAATCCACTAGGTGAGGTCAGGAACTGAGGAGGTACATGAATGAATTCAAGATGCATGGAGACTCAAGACTTCCCTTGATTGGGAATATATGCGAAGTATAAGTGGCTACAACCGTTCAACTAGGTAGGGTGTGTTATCACTCTGTAAATTTCTTAGAGGTTGAAAAGAAGAAATATACAAAGGTAACCTTAACCAACCGCTTTTAAAGCTGGGATCTAGCCCTTCCAGCTTCAGAGAGGGATCTCTCTATATAATTTATCTTTGTTTTGAAAGATATTAGGCTAGGTAAAGGCACAAGTTTTGTTTTGTTGTAAAGGATTTTTAAAGTTGGTTGAGACAAATCACACATCCATTGGGCTATGGGGTCTGTACTTAATAAAATCTGAGACACAACCAGAAACACTGAAGAAATATTTCACAAGGCGAGATAACACCCTCACTGGATCTTTAATAATTAAAGTGGTGGAAAGAAGAAAAGATAAGGAAAATAACTCCAATTAACAAGCACTTAAGAATCTCTTAATTGAAACTATTTAGAAGAATAACATCAAAACCTTCAGAATCGGAAACAGGGTATCAGAGATAAATCCTGCAACATAACGCTATTCATAAAGATTAGTTATAGAAAAACAAGATGATAACAGAGCAAGGAAACATTTGAATAAGAAAATCACATCACCAGTGAAAAATGCGCAAGAATCCTGTAAAATGCCTCTTCTTTATTAATGGTGGAACTCTTCAAAATTGTTACAGCTTGATAACAGTCGGGTGTGAAAATCAACAACCCTCAATAGATTGAAAAAAGAAGTATTTATAAGTCAAAATACAAAGGTTCCTGTCATAACTGATCAGGACGTGTCCATACTATTATTAGCATAACTAACTCAACTAATCAAAAACCGTTTGGTGACTCATCATAACTATCTGCTGAACTTCTGGGTAGGCCGTTGGTGAGGTGCCTACGCAACCTCTGCTGACAGGACAGCTGACTGGAAATGACAGTTCATCTACTAATCTAGTAGATCGCACAGCTCTTCCCACCGGATATGAGTTGGCACTGTCACTTTGAGCAACCTTCGGTACACTTCGTCCATGTCTGTGTACTTAGTGAATGTAGGCTTGATGACGAAAATGTGCTTAATTTCATGCTGGATATCGATATCCAACTACAGTGCCTCCATGAAGGCTCTACCTGAGATACTCCCTTGTATCCCTGTGAACTTTGAGTTGTATTTAGATATTTCTGTCAGTCTTTTCTTGTAGTCAAGGAGCGTCATTAATTTGTCATTGATGACTTTCATACCAGGTAGGCCTTTTCTCTGCAGAGCGTCTATCTTGTGGAAAAACCTTTGCACTCCTTGATCCATAACTTGGATTTTCTCCTCGAGCTGAAGCATGAGGCCCCTTTTGGTCAGAACTCGTTTCACTTCCAATATAGTTTCAGTCCTGTCCTCGGTCTTCAATTCTTCTAATTCCTCCCTGGTTTTTGAATTAAGGAACCTTATGATTTCATTGGCTTGTACAGGCATGTCTCCTAGCTCCGTCCTGATTTTTTCCACTGCTTGTTTGCTTCTCTCAAGAAATTCATTTTGTTCAAACATAATTTGAACCATAGGCCAGATTTCATTTATGGACTTAGAAATATCAGTCCACACAAGTTATTTAACCTCTGCCAAGGTTTTTCCTGCCATTGTCTGTTTCTGGAGCTGCTGCAACTCCTTCTTCGTTTGCTCATTCACCTGTTTCTCCTTGGCTAAACTTGTCTGGAAGGAAGTCTTTAGCTCTTGGAGATTTTCCATTTCTTTCTTGAGTCTACTGATTTCAGACTCTTGCAAATTCATTCTCTCCATAGACTTGGCCAGGTCTATGGTGCCTTTAGGTACCTGCTCTGTAGTTGCGGATGGAACTGCTGTCACTGTCACTGTGCTCAACCCTGCAATGGGAATAGCACTTAAAATGATAGCCTCCACTGTCTTCATCTGTTCTTTCTCCTTTAATAGTTTTTCCATCTCGGCCTCCATCTCCCTTAATTGCGCACTCTGCTCCATGAGTAATCTCAGCATCTCATCCTTTTCGCCTTCTCTTTCAGCTATTTATTTCATCTGTGGATCCTCTGTTGGAGGGAGATTTAGTTGTTTTCTCAATGCGGCGATGTCAGCATTCTTCTTTTTAATCATTTCTTCGGCAGCCTTGAAATTTGTCGGGTCATAGCCGATCTTGAGGACCAGCTCCTCGAGAGTCTTTATCTTGTTGTCTTTTGCAAAGGAAGACATCTTCTCTAGCTTCAGTTGGGTCTGGGCGTTGCTCAATGTTGTCCGATACTTTGCCGCAGAAGTTGCAACGTGGGCTAAAGTGTGGGAAATCATTTCCCCATTTTTCTTATGCATATCCATTTGATCTGTCGGATGCACATCTTTTGCTTGGAATTCAAACATGGTCCTCCTGTAATCAGATATAACCTTGGGATCCAGCACTAGTGCATGGAGGTACGCCATATGCATCTTACCCTTTTCTGTATCGAATGTCGAGAGTAGTCTATGCTAGGTTGTGGATGACTGCTTCTGGAATTGTGCATAAGCGCTGCTAGTGAGCGACTAGTTCCTCTTCTTGATCAAATCATATTTTTCAAAAATTCCGAGCTGGGGCCTAGTCTTGCTTGGTGGAGTATCCAAGGGAGAATCCGTGGAATTTACTGTTACTTCTTTAAACTGACTAGAGCCAAAAGATGAAGTGAATTTCTTGGCCCCTGTAGTGGTCACTGTGGTAGTCAACGTGGTAGCTTCTGCTGTTGTGTCGGTCATTGAAATGGTCTTTAGCTTTTTGGAGTGAATTTGAAATTCCTCCGTTGACACCTCTGTTACAGGAGGAGATGACTCCTGTCGGGGCCTCTTCTCCTTGAGGGCCTGTGGCGTGGTAGCGGGAAGGGCACTTGTCGAGGGCCCCTGCTATTCCATCCTGACAACAGGTTCTACATCCTCGAACGTATCGGCCTCCCATTCAGTCAGATTGGCAAATCTTTCAATTTCAGGCCTGGGCTCGTGTGCATATGGGGCAGTCTTATTTCTGACTCTCATCTCAGAAATGATCCCATAAGGATCGTAATGCCAGGGAAAACTTGTCGGAAATTTCATTTCCCTCAATAGTTTGTCTACTTCATCACTAGCGCCTCTATTATTGCAGATAAATGAACCTATCTGCCCTTTGAGCCGCAATTGTTGCTTCTTTTTGAGGGAAACAAAGTGAATATCATCAGAATTCATAATTTGTCTAATATATTCTAGTGCGAAAACTCTTACCGGTATATATCTCGGAAGCTTGTACGGTGCCAACTCGCACCCATAGACCCGGATTTCGGAGTGATTCTGGTACAAGTACCAGTCCCCTGTCTTCGAACTTTCTGAGAGATGCAGAACTCTCCGGACTTTGTCATTTACCCGTGGCTCAGGCATGCCACTCAGCATACTTACCACAGGGTGGTAGAACTGGTCAATGAACTCTGCGAAATCGTATTCAACCGAATTGTGCTTTAGAAGGGACGTCCACGCTGTGACCGGCTGTGGCTTCCCATCATAGTCCATATTCTGCATGGAGAAGTCAAATCTGTCTGCTTGAAAGTACAAGAACATGTACGCCAGAATAGATGAATACCTGAACATGCCCTCAGTGGTGAATTTCATGAATTTCTCCTGGATGCTATTGGCCAAGAAAGTACTGTAATCGAATTGAGTGGTTGGTTATTCATCATTTGAAAATATGGATAGGAAACCCATGATGGGTTCGTCCACCCATTGGTCAGAGTAGTATCCAAGTAGAGCGCACACAGCTGAAATAATCTGATTCCCTTTGATGGAAAATATGGAAGAAGGATACGGGGGATTGGTGGTCGGGATTGGAGAGGAAGGGGGAGAAAATAGCTCGAAAATCTAAGCTCTTTGCGGGAAAGTCATCTTCTGGTAGAGCTCGGTGAGGATTTCCAGGTTGAATGGGGTTACAGACTCTGGGCGGGTTATCTGCATCATTTGGTTGATATCCTCTGGGGTAATGAAGAAGAGGACGTCCCCAGAGGAGGAAATAATGGCTTTCTGTTCGGGGACATAGTGAGCTTGGCACTTGAGTGCAAACTCTGGGAAATGGTGGACTTGGGGGAACAGATATAGGGGCAGATTGGACTCCTAGAGCCCAATCTCGTCACTCTGGTCTAGGAAAACTTGTCGGAGCCATGAATGCAGATCAGAGAAATCAAAGCTGCATGTAGTGTCCTCTATCAAGCGGTCCTTGTCTACCAGAGGGATTTTATCAAGATCGACAGGAGGAGGAACGAACGGATTCTCTTCCTCTTCAGCTGGCCTCGTTTTAGACGCCATCTCAGCGACTGTACCTGCAACAAACAATGTTAGAGGGGCCTACTGGTGGTGGAGGGAAACGACGGGGAAGCAATGGAAAAATGATAGATTAGTTCTCTGGTGCGATGGATGGTTTCTGGCGCGAGGGATGAATAACGAGTGAAAATGGGCACAACGGTGTTTTTATTCAAAACTGGGTCGGTCGGACGCGGGAAAATGGTCAGCATGACAACGGGCATTTTATCCCGTCATTAATGTATAACGGGCCACTTGGGGTGATATGGTAGGTGACGGTAGACAGAGTATACGGACGATTGACGTGGAGGTTTGCGATTGGGGGGTAAAGTCACCAAAGGGGGTTGTTCATGAGTGAAGGGTGTTATGGTGCTGACACCAGGGACTGGCAGTAGTAATGGGATGGGACTCAGGCCCAGACATGAGTGGGACAAGTGGGCTGAGTGGAAGGTGACGTCCAGGGGCGACAGAGTGTCAGACAGCATGTGGAGGATGGGACTCGTGAACCAATAGGGTGCCGACACATGTAACAGGGGGCCCGTCGTGAGGAAGATTCATTTCCGGACCCCCCCCCTTTGATTAAAGATAGAATACCAAGGGGGGTCCGGAAATCACCACGATCCGTTGATTTGCGCGCTAGATTTCTGACCGCAGATATCTGCTCGCTATTTAACACCAATATCGGACCCCCCCCCCCTCCATTAAAGGCAGAACGGAGGGGGGGGTTCGACATCCACTGTGGATCGTTGATTCAAGCGCTCTGCTTAGAGCCGTTCAAATCTTTGCCTGCATTATAACCCATATCGGACCCCCCCCTCCATTAAAGGCAGAACGGAGGGGGGGTCCGAAATCCAATGTAGACCGTGGATTTGCGTGCTCCATTCTAGACCATCTAGATCTACGCAAAAGTTATCGATGACTTCGGACCCCCCCGCTCCGTTAAAGGAAGAACGGGCGGGGGGGTCCAGAATGCTATAAGAACCGTTGATTTAAGCGCAGCGATCTGGGCCTTTGAAAAGTGAACGATACTTAGGTAGGGGGGCAGAGAATACCATATGTAGGGAAAACTTAGGATAAGATCATTTTCATGGGTTTTCCTTCGATTTTTCTCATATACACCACCAAGGGGACATCAATTCAATTACACTTAGGCATTGGAGTCACGGGGTAACATCTTTATCAATCTGGCTTCATTTTGGCAAGGGAGGCAAGGAAATTAATCTACTTCCTAACCTACTGTCACAAGGCAATTAACCCAGATTAAAAAGTTGGGTCAAGATTTTATTCTTTCTAGGGGCTATCTGATCAGGATTAGATGGTCTGATCAGATGTATTTACTAATTCTAACCTAGGGGATATCTGATCAGGATTAGATGGTCTGATCAGATGTATTCACTAGTTCTAACCTAGGGGCTATCTGATCAAGATTAGACAGTATGATCAGAGTTATTCACTAACCTATCAGCATTGAAAATTTAAAAGAACTTGGTCATGCTTGAAAGGTATGACCAAGTTGCTATTATTGCAGGGGGCCTTTGTTTCAATTCTTTTCATCCCTCTTTTCTTTTTCTTTCTTTTTTCTTTTTTCTTTTTTCTTTTTTCTTTTCCTTTTTTGTTTTTCCTTTTTTCTTTTTCTTTTTCTTTTTCACAAATTATTTGAAGAATGCAATATCATTTGTCGACCAAATCACTAGATACAGATAATATCCAAGTCATAAGATGATTCCCATAAATTATGGGGTGATAACAGGTGGCTCCACATGGGGATGGCGCTTGCCCTGTTAAGTGCAAAGAATCCAGTTTCCTGTCATCCTGAACCAATCTGTCTGGTAATCTTCACTGGTCTGATTCTAAGAAAGGTATTGAATAAAAGTGATCAACAGCTTAGGGCCTTCTCTTCGGGCTTCAACAAACTTACCGTCGTCCTTCACTCAGAAAATGCAAGTAAGGACTGAAAATTAAAACGGTATGTACAATGGAGAGTGATTTCTTCAATTTCCTTACTGGGGAGGGATATAGTGTTTCAGCATTCTGCCATTCACAGGTGCTCCTGGCAGATCTGACCCATCGGCATTGTTTAGCAAGAAGGCATTGTGTCCTCTGAAACCCTGGATCCTGTAGGGTCCTGTCCATAGATGATCAAATTTCCCATGCTTTCCCTTGTCCTCGTTCCTAGCATCCCATCTCAACACCAGGTCTCCCAGCTCGAAATCGTCCTCTTTGGTTTATTTTTCAAAGACCTTCTTAATGTTCTCGTGGATGATATGTGTTTTGTTGAAAACATCCTCTCTAGTCTGATGCAATTGAATCATTTGATTGATTCTTCTCTGAGAGTCATTTGGTTCGGCTTGCATCTCTTGAAGTAACTTCATGACAGGGACTCCTAACGAAGTTGGGAAAATAGCCTCTATACCGTATACCAGCTAGTATGGTGACATACCAATTGACCTTTTGGTGGTGAGTCTATCTACCCATAAAGAAAATACCATCTTGTCATGCCATGATTTTTTATTCTCCTGCAATGTTTTCTTGATGATGTTTACCAAGGTCTTGTTTGAGGATTCCGCCAACCCATTCCCTTGAGGGTAGTAGGCTGTGGAATGTCCCAAGACGATGTGGTAACGACTGCAGAAATCAATAAGATTCTTCGACTGAAAGGCATCTGCATTGTCAGTAATGATCTTCCTAGGACAACCAAAACGGGATAAAATATTATTTTCAAGAAATTTAATAATAACAGCGTCAGTGGCTTGCCTGCTTGGTACAGCCTCGATCCATTTGGTGAAGTAGTCAGTGGCAGTGAGAATCCACTTATGTTGGCCTGAAGATGGAGGGTGTATCTCTCCAATGAAGTCGAGTCCCCATTGCTGGAACGGAGCCTCAACTGAAATTGGTTTGAGAGGTAGAGGAAGAAGCTTCCTTTTACCCTCAAACAGATGGCACTGGTGACATGTTGTTACTTTCTGAAGCACATCTGCAAACAGGGTGGGCCAGTAGAAACCAGCTCTAAGTATTTTGTTAGATGTTTCTTTCCAGTTCATATGGCCACCATAATCACCTGCATGGAACTCCTGCAATACTTTGTCAGCTTCATCTTTGAGAAAACAATTTAAAAGAATACCAGCAGGGTCTTTCCAATACAAATTTCCTTCTAGAATACAGAATTTCAAAGCCTTCAACTTTAAAAATCTAGCTTTAGTTTTAGTTAAACCAGGGGGAGCTTGTAAATTTTGTAAAACAAAAATAAGGTCTGCATACCATGGAGAATTTAGAAAATCCTCTTTAACTTTTGGAGTCGCCATCTCACCCTGTTCAGCTGCCACGTCTAGAAAATTAATGTCAAGAACCTGAAGGTTAGATTCAGCCATCAATTTGGCAAGGCCTTGACCTTTGATCAATTTTGTGGGCTTAATTTCTATGTCGTATTCTAGAATAAATGCAATCCACTTTCCCCTTCTCCCGTCAGGGTTGTCTTGTGTCAGGATGTCTTTCACCACCGTGTTTGGAACATATGCTATGACGTGTGAATGAAGAATATAGACCCTGAAGTCCTTTATATCCTTTACCAAAGAAAAAGCCTGCTTCTCCATAATATTGTAGTTCAATGCAGCATCTCTTAGGGCTTTGCTAAATAAAGCGATGGGTTGTTCATACCCTTCACTGTTCTTCTGCAGTAATACAGCCGCTATCGTATGTTCGGAGG
>JASDQU010309230.1:97392-121770 GCA_032191745.1 Picea mariana
GCTGAAAGCAAGGACCTCTGAATCAAGAAGATAATCAGGCTCCACAACCAACAAGGGGGGGGTGGCGTAGGATTAGTTCTGGCCATAGTGTGAGTGTTCTAAGTACCTAACCCTTGGAGAGGACTAGGTGGGTTTGTACTTCCCCCTTGAGAGGAAGTTGGCCCCCCGCTTCCGTGTAAAGGAGAGCAAGTGGAAGGTGGACCTTGGGAATTGGACCCAAGTAAGTTGATCCCAAGACAGTGGCACTCACAAGAGTGTGATAAGGTGGAGCCGATGAGTTGGCAAAACTAGGAACTCCCCCTAGAATAGGAGGGAGGTTTAGCAAGCGTCTGGAACGATGGGGGTTCTATGGGTCCCCTATGATGTCCGGCTAGCTGAGTGAATGTGTACGAATGGTGGTGAGAGCAATAAATAAACAAGATCCTTTGCTGCAATTTTTGAACTTTACACAATATATATCCAAATCAAATGTAATCAGAAGTGCATCATACATAAAGTGTTTTGATAAAGAAGCATATATGTGGATAGGTGGATTTTTTCCACGTGGAGGAACAAAGAAAACAAATGCTTGTTTACTAAAAGACGTAATGTCCTTCCTCTCAAAATAGAACTGGACCTTCCAATAGCAACTGACAGTGGGGTCTGAAGCCACCGGAAGAGAAAATAGTGAAGGATGAAGCAATCACTAGTTATAATGAGGGGTAGAGGGGGCATACCCCGAAAGAACTGGTGATATTTCCCAATAGCCACAAAAAATCCGATCAAGGTACAATTGTAGCCCACATGGCACCACCTAGTAGATGTCCTAAAATTTGGTCACTAGGTACCTCAGTCAAAGTGCAGCATTTAGATTTTCAGCCTAAGAAATGGGTCACGAGATGGATCTCGTCCAAGAGGTGGGTGCCTCAAGGGGGGATGCACAAAACAACTGGACCTCGACCTTCAACCCTTCACGGGTATCTCCCTGCCTTATGGTGTTAGGAACACTTGACTTGGAGGATTTAAAGTTCCTTATTTGATAACTTCTATTGTTTTGAAAATGTGAGAACCAGATAACAGGGAGTTATTTGGATGCCTATCCCCGAAATCCTACCTAGACTAAAAGATTTCTTTTGGCACCTCCTGTGGAAGAAAACTTAGTGAATTTTTAGAAAAAATTTAGATGTGGTTGTTTGAGAGATTGGGGGTGTGAGCCAATCTCATTGAAATTAAGTGGGAGTGGATAGTTTCATCAAGAAAAGGGTGGGGTGTTTTGGAATCCCTTTGGAAGAAACTTACTTCAACCTCCACATTTCGAGATGAAGACTATGTGAGTGAGAAGTGACTTTTGTGTGTGAATGAGTGAAAGTGTGCCAATTTTTTAATGAATTAGGTGTCCCCTTGCTACATGTGGACTTCGCTTGGTCCCTACAAGTCTTTGATTACCTATTTAACTAAATGTCATTGGTACAACCTTGCGGAATTCAAAAGTCTCTAGGAAGCTAGCATGTGGACATGTGGGTCCTTTACTATTCCTTTAACTCCCTAATGTGATTTAATCTGAGAAAGCTTTAATTATCCTAGATTGTAATCATGTGGGTATGTATGGGCTCATTACAAAACCTTTAAACTTCCCTAGTGATTTAATCTAAGAAAGAAAATTTCAACACTATCCTATCTTTGTAGCATGTGGGCATGTATGGGCCCATTACAATCTTGAGATGTGTTTGAAAAATAAACTAAGAGGAGTCTCGAGGGGGCTATTTTCCTCTCCTAAAGATTTTATCTTTTTAAGGGAGATGAAATTGTCTTTCAATCTCTTTCTGATTCTCAAGATCACTTTGGAGCGCAAGAGAAGAGCATACTCAACATTTTATATCCAATTTCTAGTCCCAATGCAAGTTTTATATGTGATGTAGAATTTGTTAAGGTCCTAACCCACACCTAGGTAGATCAATGTATTCAGATGTAATAAAGGTCAATATTAATAAGGCCTTTCAATAAAATAGAATAAGGCGGATGTAAGAAGACCTAATAGAAGCTTTCGCTTCTAGAAGGATCTTCCTCTAGATGCTTCTATTAATAGACATATTTAGTATAAATAAGGGGTGAGGGTATGAGAACCCTAGCTGGGAGATTATTGTAACAGAGCGCTGCTCGACTGGAGGTTGCCCCCTCGAAGAGGCATGTGAACATTGCTTTATGAATCAAAGTGCTTTTTCTATTGCTATTTCGTATATCATTTCTGTGTATTGTGAAGATTATGCTGGATATTTTACTGTTATTCTGCCATTTCTAGCATTTTATTTATGTTCTGCATATTTTATATAACTGGTATCTTGCAAGTGGTATCAGAGCAGTTTCCTTGGCAGAAATTGTGGGTATTTTTTTTTCAAGGTAGAGACGTATTCCGACGTCTTTAAGCCACAGAGATCTGTCATTACGCACATAAACCCGCGGTTGAGGGATTCATACACGTAGGAAATACAAGTGGTTCTTAAGCGCACATCTATTGGCCGCCCTTGTAACCCATGTTGGTACCCCTTTGAGTGGTAGCCCATCAGACAGCACCTGTGTATGGAACGGCCTAGATTTCCTGAATCCCTCTTTAGATAAACCTATCGGCCGTCGGACTGCTATAGTGTCACCGAGAACAGCACTCGGGAAGATAATTTCTAGTACCTGGGTAGTCGGGTAGTACGGATAAGGGTACGGTCTATCCTCCTTAGTTAGTGCCCTGAGATATTGGGTCGAGTACTACTATTGGACCCTGCACGTATATCAGAGAGCTATAGCACAGGGTAAACCCTTGTCTGTAGAACCCTTGAATACCTAACCCTTGGGGAACATAAACAACAACATAAACAAATTAAACCGGCAAGATCTATTGACGCACATCTGTGTTCGGGTTGCTAAGTAAATACTCTCTGGTTCAGAATTTGGGGATTTCAGCACTGCAACATTCTTCAGACCAAAGTATAACCACGTAGCTGTAAAAAAAAAGTCTGGAAATTTTTTCACCATTATTTGAGACCTATTCCATTAGATTCATCTCTTCTCCCTTATCACATTCATCCATATCATTTTTCTGCAAAAATTTCTGACCCCGCCCACTCCCTTTTCAGTTCACCCATCCTCATGGCGCATACCCGTAGCCAAGAACTAGAGTCTCGCTTAAACACCTTGCAATCTAGTTTCCTTGAGACCCAACAAGAAGTGAAACAACTCATTGCTACTATTGCCTCCCGTGATGCCTCCATAAATGCATCCGTAAATGTAGTTGTGCAGTCCGCAATGGTGGAAGTCAAACACGAACTGACCACCCAGCTTAAATCTGTATTTGCATCACTCTGCACCAAACTCAAGATCCCTACCAATGAATCTTTTCCTGATGCACATAAAAAGACTGAAGGTGAAACTTCTTCCCATTCCTTTCAACCCCATCACTTTCAAAGGGACATACGCCTTCCGCGGGTGGATGTAACCAAATTTGATGGCTCGAACCCCACTGGTTGGGTCACCCAAATGGAACATTATTTCTCTCTCTACAACATTACATATGACTTGGCCAAACTCTGGTATGGTGTTCTTCATCCAGATCAAGAACGCTGGCAATGGTGGCAATGGAGAAAAACTTTCCGTCAAGGGTATATTGCTTGGACCCAATTTGTTGCTGAGCTTTATGAACGCTTTGACATTGACACCAACCATTTGGGTCATTTAACAAAATTGAAGCAATCAGGCATAGTAGAAGACTTCATAGCTGCATTTGAGCGTCTAGCTTTTCAAATAGAGGGCATCACTGATGCTTTCTTTCGAGAGTGTTTCATCAGTGGCCTCAAGGAGGAGATTCGGGCCCATGTCCTCATGGCTTGACCTACGACTTGGGTGGAGGCTACCAAAAAATCTAAATAAGCACAACAAATTGTTTCCTCTCAAAACCGTAAGACTTCCTTTATCCCTCGCCCTAAACCAGTAAACCCTACTACTCCCTCCGCCCCGTTAAAAATCCAAAAATTGACCAGGGCTTAAATGGCTGAACGCCAACTCAAAGGCCTCTGTTATAATTGTGATGACAAATATTTCCTAGGCCACAAATGTAAGGAACAAAAGATATTCATGGCCATCTCTGAGGATATTCAGAAAGAAGATGTTGACACTCCTCCTGTGCCCGAGTCACCAGAAATATCTGACATAAACCCTCCCTCCGACCCTCCCCAAGTGGAACCGATCATATCCCTCAATGCTCTCATCGGCTTCTCTGCCCCCCAAACCCTCAAGTTAATCGGATACATCAAGCACTGAAAGGTCATCATTCTGGTTGATAGTGGCAGCACCCACAATTTTATTCATCGTCGCATTGCCCAAGAAACCCATTTCTACATCCATGCTGTCAATAATTTCCAAATCATGATTGCCAATGGTGGTTCTATGAAATGTGGCGGGCACTGTGAAAATGTGCGTCTCCAAATAGGTGACTGCCACCTCAAATCCCATATGTTTGCTATTGACATGGGCGGTTGCAACATTGTGTTGGGCGCAGACTGGCTAAGGACTTTGGGTCCCATTCTCATGGATTTTCAGAACTTAACCATGCAATTCGACCAAGGAGGCCACCAATATAAATTTCAAGGCATCACTGCTCGTTCACCTGAGGTCATCAGTTCTCATCGCATGGAAAAACTGCTCAAAAAAGGTCATTTTGGTGTCATTGCCCAACTCCACGCCATACAAGCCACAAAGACCCCACCAGTGCCCCAAGACCTCCAAGCCCTCCTTTCTAAACATCAAACAGTATTTTCCACTCCCCAACGACTCCCTCCTTCCCACGGTGTCCATGATCATTCCATTCCCCTTGTCCCAGGAAGCCTTCCCCCCAACATACGTCCATATCACCACCCCTTTGCACAAAAAAATGAAATTGAAAAAATGGTCTAGGAACTCCTTCTTGCCAGAGTCATCCATCCTAGTACGAGACCTTACTCCTCTCCGGTCTTCATTGTACTGAAGAAATAAGGTTCTTGGAGAATGTGTCCTGACTTCTTTGCTCTCAACAAACTAACCATCAAAGACAAATTTCCCATTCCTGTCATTGATGACCTCCTGGATGAATTGAGTGGCGCCCAATTCTTTACCAAACTTGATCTTCACTCAGGCTATCACCAGATACGTATGAAAGAGGCTGACATTCCCAAGACAGCCTTTCACACTCATGAGGGCCACTATGAGTTCTTGGTCATGCCCTTTGGTTTGTGTAATGCCCCCTCCACCTTCCAGAGCCTCATGAACCATGTCTTCCGCCCTTTTCTCCGTCATTTTGTCTTAGTTTTCTTTGATGATATCATCATATATAGCAAAATCTAGACAGACCATATTAATCATGTGGATCAAGTTCTCCGCCTACTCTCTCAGCACCAGCTTTTCCTGAAACAGTCCAAATGTTCTTTTGGTGCCTCAGAAGTAGAATACTTGGGTCATCTTATGGGAAAGGATGGCGTCAGGGTCGACCCAAAAAAGATTGAAGCTATGCAAGACTGGCCGCACCCAAAGACTCTCAAAAGCTTGCGTGGATTTTTGAGCCTCATAGGGTATTATCACAAGTTCATTAAGAACTATGGATAGATTGCAGCACCTCTCATGGCTCTCCTAAAAAAGAACTCTTTCACTTAGACTCCAGCAGCTGCTCAATATTTTCAAACCTTGAAGACGGCCATGTGCACCACTCTGGTTCTGGCCCTTCCCGACTTCACCAAGACCTTTGTGTTGGAATGTGATGCCTCAGGGAAAGGAATCGGTGTTGTCCTTATGCAAGAGGGTCTCCCTTTGGCCTTCACTAGAAAGCAACTGTCTGAAAAGAATCTGGGCAAACCCATTTATGAAAACGAAATGTTGGCGATTATGCATGCCGTTGAGTTGTGGCATCCGTATCTCTTGTCGCAACGCTTCCAAATTAAGATAGACCATCAAAGCCTCAAGTACTTTCTGGAACAACGCATTTCCTCCCAGGAACAACAAAAATGGGTGACTAAGCTCTTTGGATATGATTATGAGATCATTTACAAGAAGGGAAAAGACAATGTCGTGGCGAATGCACTGTCCTAGAAATATGAAGATGAAGGATCTCTTTTTTCTCTTTCCTTCATTGTACCCGATTGGCTCCAAGCTATGTGCCAGGAATGGCTTCAAGATCCCAAAAGTTCGCATCTGATCCAACATCTACGAAACAAGGCTCTAGCTCCCCTAGGGTACTCCTAGCTCTAGGATGAGCTTCGATACAAAGGTCACTTGTATTTAAGTAAACAATCCAAGCTTAAATCCACGGTGCTTTCTGAGCTTCATGCTACACCCACAGTGGGGCACTCAGGGTTCACCAAAACATATGACCGAGTCAAACGTTCTTTTTTCTGGGATGGTATGAAACAGGACATCCGTAAGTTTATCACTGAATGTGAGGTGTGTCAACGCAACAAGGGAGAAACAGTCAAATCTCCAGGCACCCTCCAACCGCTTCTGATTCCCCCTGCTATTTGGAAAGATATTTCTATGGACTTTATTACATGCTTACCCAAATCGGAGAATAAATCAGTCATAATGGTGGTGGTGGATCGCCTTTCCAAGTATGCTCATTTTTGCGCTCTTTCCCACCCATTTACTGCATCCATGATGGCTCAAATTTTCATGGACCAGGTCTTCAAGCTGCATGGCATGCCGCACTCTATTGTTTCCGATCGAGACCTAACTTTCACAAGCAATTTTTGGCAAGAATTATTTAAGCTACAAGGCACACAATTGCAACTCAGCTCAGCTTATCATCCCCAAATGGATGGTCAAACAGAAGTTGTCAACAAGTGTTTGGAAGCATATCTAAGGTGCTTTGCCTCTAAAAAACAACACCAGTGGGCTCAATGGTTACCCCTCGCCAAATGGTGGTACAACACTACATACCATACAACCACTCGCATGACTCCTTTTGAAGCAGTATATGGACAGACACCACCTTCAGTTCTCTCATACTTATTGGGTACCTCGAAGGTCCAGGCGGTTGACCACACACTTACAGTCTGAGAGGATATCCTTCGTACCCTTAAAGAGAACCTGGTCATGGCACAGAATAGAATGAAGTAGCAAGTAGATCAAGGTCGCTCTGAACGTCAATTTGCAGAAGGGGATCAGGTGTTTCTGAGACTGCAACCATATAAGCAAACTTCCCTCAAGGCTGAGCATTGTCAGAAGATAGCACCCAAATTCTATGGCCCTTACACAGTTCTCAAGCATGTGGGACAAGTCACATATCAATTAGCTCTGCCCAGTCATTCGAATCTACATCCTGTTTTTCATGTTTCATGCTTGAAGAAGGTGATTGGAACCAGGTGCCAAATTCAAACCAACCTTCCAGAGTTCACTGAAGAAGGATCCATTTGGCTATATCCAGAAGTAGTTTTGGACTAGCGTGAGCATCACTTGTGTCAGAGAACCATCAAGGAAGTGCTAGTACAGTGGAAAGATATGACTCCAGCAGATGCCACTTGGGAACCAGCTACCATTCTGCAGCAGTTTCCACATCTCAAGCCTTGAGGACAAGGTTGTTTTTAAGGGGGCGGACATGTTAAGGTCCTAACCCGCACATAGGTATATCAATGTATTCAGATGTAATAAAGGTCAATATTAATAAGGCCTTTCAATAAAATAGAATAAGGCGGATGTAAGAAGACCTAATAGAAGCTTCCGCTTCTAGAAGGATCTTCCTCTAGATGCTTCTCTTAATAGACATATTTAGTATAAATAAGGGGCGAGGGTATGAGAACCGTAGCTGGGAGATTATTGTAACAGAGCGCTGCTCGACTGGAGGTTGCCCCCTCGAAGAGGCCTGTGAACATTGCTTTCTGAATCAAAGTGTTTTTTCTATTGCTATTTCATATATCATTTCTGTGTATTGTGAAGATTATGCTGGATATTTTACTGTTATTCTGCCATTTCTAGCATTTTATTTCTGTTCTGCATATTTTATATAACTGGTATCTTGCAGAATTATTCCAACTTTTAGTCAAAGCAAGCCATCCATGTGGCGAAATAAAAAGCAAAAAGAGGAAAAATAATTATTTTTAACCCCTAAGTGCCTATGTGTTTTGACTAATCCCTTTATATGAGAGGGAATGTAAGTGTGGTGCAAATTACAACATCCATGGAATCATCTTTAAGAAGGTTATGGGCCTTCAAAAGATCATAAAAATCTTACAATGTATGCTTTTTGCATAGGTGCACGGGTTTCAAACTAGACAGAGGCACTCTTAGCGCCAATGCGCGAACTAAAAAATATTGCAGGTGCATAGAAGGCGTGGAGTAATGCATTGTTTTTGGTGCACGTGTGCATTATGCATGAATGTGGGCCAATAAACCCGTGTACAACTGTCACACGGCCATGAAGAAAATTCTGGATGGAATTCTCCCAACCCAGCTTTGAATTTGATGTTTTGCAGGTCGGCTTGGTCCGGTTATGGTACTTGCAGGTTAATTAAGTAAAAAGAAGAGATAAAATAACCCAAATGGGGTAGGAAATCGATACCTTTCCCCAGTGGAGTCGCTAATCTGTTGCGCCTCTTTTGTCACCTAAATGAGCAAAACAGAGGTGCTTACAAGCTTAGTTGGGTTAGCTAATAAAGACAGTAGTAAAGGAAAGGGTTAGAAGAATAAACATAAAAGACTAAGCTAAGAATTAAACTAGGAAAGGAAAAAACAACTAAACTATTGTGCATAAGGACATAAGAATAAGAAACAAACAAGACTCATGTCACCAATGGAAAGGATTGTATTAGTGAAAAGAAAACACCAAAGAGAAAGGGGACTTTGGGTCCCTTCTTCCTCCAAGGGAGGGCTCTTATACCCCCAAGATTGAGCTCTTCTTATAACTTGGAAACTTGAAAGAAATGGTGAAATAATCCCAAGCTAACCCACTCAAAAGGTGATGTGGATTGCCCAAATGGAATGGTGCTAGTATGCTCTTGATAAGAAAAGAGGTTTCCACAAGAGAATAGCAGCAGCATAACCTTGCAAATGAATTCCTTGAAAATGTAGTGCACCCATGGCCTTGTTTTATAGCACCAATTTGAAGTATTTTGAAACCATCTTTTAGTGTGAAAAGGGGTTGTTTAGGGCACCTTTAGGTCTTTGACCAGACACCCAACCGGATCCAGCCGAGATTTGGATGTCAAATCAACTTGGAAGTTGAACCAGAAGTGGATGGGAGGCCGACCAACATCATAAATGCATCGTTCTTAGGTGTGCGTGGCTTTTAGCGTCCACAGTCGCGCATCATGCGCATATGCACTTTTCCTGCATTTCTTGATGGTGCATGTGCACGCGTGCCCTGCGTAGTCATAGAGCATCTTGATTTTATAACTGGCTTTATAGTTTTGGACCTTTTGGAAATGATTTTTTGGTAATTTTGGTCCATGGGTGGACTCATAGTTGTTTGAAGATGTTGGATTCCTGTAACCATGTGCGAATGAAATTTTAGTGATAACAGACACGTCTGGAGTACCTCTAGAACTGACATCACAAAAGGGGTTTGACCCTGGTCCTCAAAAATAGAGTAATTATGGGCGACTCTAGAATTTGAATTGTGGGTAGAGTGCTTGAGTACTCCTTCTGGAATATGAGGCGGTGGCTCTAGTTTTTCGATCTATAAAGTTGTCTCCAGAGGGGGAGGAGGAGATTCTATACCAGGTACATTCTGTGAGGAATTGTAATCGCGAGACCAAGTGGCTACATTAACTTGAGAATTGACTATATTGATACACAAACGGTCATTGTCTTGTGTCAGTGGGTTTTGACTTCCACCGGCCACATTTCTGGCATTTGAGGAGCTCGAGGCCATGGGTTGGTTATGTGGGAAAGGATTCGTCAGCATGGCAGGTGGAAGAGATAAGAGCCTCGTAGTTTCTACAAGTTTGGAGCATAAATGAGTAAGATGATCATCTGTACAAAGATTATAGGGGAATTTCACCTTATGCCTTTCTTTCTTTCCCTCACCAACATTATTATTTGTATTCTCACTATTACCATTGTCCTTGGGTTTATTTCTATTCTTCCCACCCTTACAATTATTATTACGTCCTTTCTTCTTATTCCCACCTGGTTGTTGGTTACCATTTGGGTCGGTCGAATATTTCATGGAGTGTACATCTGCTGACTGAGTGGGATTGGATAACACAAACGAATTTGGCCCTCCTATAGACTAGTTTAGAGACAAATCTTTCAAATGGCTTGTCATTGAGCCTGTGGATTTCACATTGGCAGAGCCTACAATGCCATCGGCATGAGGTTCAGGCTTTTTTCTAGGGTCATAGGTTGACCTTGGTGCATCTGGAAGAATGTGGTATAACATCCCATATTGAGCGTATATAATATCTAACTGCTGGGATTTGAAGATTGCTTCTTCCTCATAAGTAACCCCGGATGTAGCAACATCTTTCAAGATAGGAGGTTGCAAAGACTTAAGGAACCACTCTAAAAGAAAGCCTGGGGGTATGCAGGTAGGTCTTAATCAACCTCTTCCGTCTACAGCACTCCTAGATGTGATTCAAGATATGAGTGGTTGTGTCCTAGCATAAATTCGACAGAAGTTCTAGGTCATCATCGTAATGAACCAAAAATTGGAAGTGGTTAAGGAAGACTAGCACCATCCGAATAAAGGTCCCATATGCCCCCCTAGGTATCTTGATATACCATTTCACAGAAACCCCAATGAGGGTGTATTGAAATGATATTAACTGAATGGAATCATCATTAAGGGAATTTGAAGAGCACCATAGGTGAAAGGTGGTGACATGATCATCAAGATCCTCCCCATTCTTACCTTCAAATTTTGGAATTTCTGAAGGAAGTTTGGTGGGGACAGGGGGGCATGTAGGATCATGACACACATGGTCATTCATCAACTTAGAAAAGTATGGCATTTTAAGCGTGGCCAGAAAAGGGAGACAGGGTTGCGGCATCTGGCCCCAAGCTCCCCGAAAAGATTGTGTTTGAGGAACCGCAGCCCATCCAGAGTTCTAGTAAGCACCATGGCCCTATCCAGGATTGTGAGACCCTCCTCCAGGCTTATTCATAAGAGTTTTCTTGGTCATCATTCCAGTAGGAATGTTCTGATGGGGGTTATAAAAATTTCCCCTAGCTGGAGTGGCTCCAGGTTGGGAGTTGCCCAAGGTGTGAAACTGACCTCCTCTAGGTGTGAATCTGGAGGATAAGGGTGGATTCGTCATGCCAAACGTTTTGGTTGGAATCGTCACTGAGGAGGTGAGGGTATAGGACGAAAATTGAGTAGAGGCTTGTTCGCTAGGTTGGTTTCTCCACCCAGAAGCAAGAGGATTAGACCTAGGGTTAAAAGAAGGCTTGCCTCCCATAGCAGGAGTCATTTAAGGGATTTGATATCCACCAAACAAGAATGGAGTATCAAGAGGATTTCTGCCCCCAAGTCTAATTCTAGCATTAGGGCCAGTAGCTGGGATGGATTTTGAAAAATGTGAAGTAAAATTCGGCATACCATAGGAAAAAAGACTAGAGGCCATAGGGATGGATTAAACATTATAGCCTGGTGAGTGACCAAGAGACCCAAATGGGTTTGTGGCAATAGGTTGAGCATTTAATATAGGATGGGAAATAATGATGATAGGTTCCTCCAACACTACAACCATTGTAGTTTCAGGAGTCAAAAGGGGTGCCATTAACTATAGTAGGTGTGGAATTCGAAGGGCTCCTAGTATTTTGATGACTCAGTTTAGTACTCATCCTTGTAGAATCACAAGTCTAAAAGGTGGAGGTGTGTGTACCACATCTAATAACTCTACACCTTTTAGAAGGCAAAGACTCAAAATCCAGTGGTAAATGTAACAAGAGGGGAGACTGGCGGTGAAGCTGGTTCGACTCCATGGTGACTTAAGACTCAAGATATAAAAACAAATCCTAAGTCCAACTAGTAATCAAAGAGCACACCAAAAATAATCAAATGACCAATATGCATGCAAATAGGATTAAGTGGTTGAAAGGGACCTCCCTCCCTAAAGTAGGTATGCCTCGCCCAAGAGGGGCCTGAGACTCCCTGCTAAATATTGGAGGAAATAGAATCAGTTATAAGGGCCCTCGTGGGATTAACAACCAGTCGGTCAGATCCCCCCGGAGAGGTAATACTCCATAAAGGTTGTGTGTTGTCTGACCCTTATCTGACCTAGGGTACCTGCAGAATAACCCCTGCAAGTAACCTATGTGGCACCTAAGTCAAGAAACTAAGCAACCACTGTATAACTGATGCACATGCAAGCAGTCGTAAATTAGGTCCACCGTATGGGCAAGGTAGCAAAGCCCAAAACCTTGAAAGCACCACCTCTCACAGAGGTAAGGGCACTAACAAGATCCCCAGATATGAATAGATCCCCAAAAATATTTTTGATGCTAAGAAGGTATCGGGGGGATATGTTGGACACACCAACTACACTGAGAGGGGGGGGGGTGAACAGTGTAGGGATCTTTTCCCAAACTTCCCCTTACACAAAACTCCTTAGTTAGCAATCACCATTTTATTCATTACTTACGGTTGTATTTTATAACCAGTTAAATTTGAACATGTATCAACAACATATATCATCAATAAATCATCACCACAAGGAACACAAAGAACACAAGATGTATGTACAATTTTATTTTTATAACGGACTACAATCCTTGGGTTATCAACAACAATTGAATAGAGTACAACTCTACAAGAGCACCATCTCTATAATGCAAGACTCAGCTTACACACTCAGCACCAACTGAGATGAGGCAAAAATCCTCAATAGATACCAATCTATCAACAGGTATGTGACCTGTCGGTAGTGCATCACGCATATGTATGTTCCCTACAAGTAGTACAGCTCATGTATATATGCGTCCAATCTGTACTACAGTCTATGTATCACTTATGAGTTACTTAGGGTTTTCTCTTCAAGATAAATTCAGATCCTCTGCAACCTTCAATCATATTCACTTTTGTCTTTCACTATCCAATCTGAACCATAACCAGTCACCACACATCCAATCTCTCCAAAAACTTACTCATGCTTCTCAACCATACAATATGAATGCTACTCAATCATGTATTAGAAACTAGTATATTATAGCAATCATATCAGTACTGAATCATAAGAGTGTTTCTCACTCCATCAACCAACACAAACCAAATCACAACATCCATACCAAGAATCCCTTAAGCATTCACCACACAACAAGAAAGAGTATCCATTAAGACAACAATGTAACCATACCAGAGTTTCTATGGAAGATATGAGCCCATAGAATGCATATCTGGAACCTGCTTCAGTCTTCAAGAGCTTGGCCCTAACTCACACACAAGTCTTCATGACTTTATCCATTGTATGCACTTTGCTCTTATTCAGGCCGCGTATGTACACTCCTTGGCTCACTACATCCTGCGTATACCTCAGAAACTAGGGTTTCTGAACTTTTAAAGCTTTTGTCGTCATGATGTCAAACTTACCAAAACTTTGATGCGTCCATGAGATCCTCCAGATCATCTCTCTCTCAGAACAGATCTTCAATACATGTTCAAGAGATACATTTCACAAGAGGCCCTTTCCTCTTATTTATACTCTCCAAGTAGCTTCCTTAGAAGCATATTATAGGTCACTTGGCCCACATAGTTACTTATGTTCAACTTTGCCCAATTTTCCACTTGTCTGTGTATCCAATAGCCACTTGACCACTTAACCCTCTTTCCTCATTTTAGGGTTACCTTTCTCCTAACTACTTTCCATAATTATAAATTTATCCATTTAATTGAGTATTTAAATAATCCTCCTTGACTTTGTCACTTTACTTTAATATTTAAATAATCACTTCACTTTTTTTAAATAATATTTTCTTTGTAAGCATTTTGACTTCTTTGACCTTTTGGGGCTTCAAGCCATCATATGACGGTCCTCCAACTTCGTAACGCCATAACTCTCAAACCATGAGGAGTTATGTGACATTCCACATACCACCAGAAATGACATGACAAGCACTATCCAACTAGGATAGTTTCACTGGAAAATTCGTTTATCTTCATCTCATTATTTCACAATGAATCATGGGTTCTCTAACCATACTTCTAGGATAAATCAACCGCAAAACATCTTCTCGTGAGGGATTTCACCATAAGGGGGCCACTTTGGATTTCATCCATTTGTACTCCTTATCAACCAGGATGAGAAAATAATGAGTCATTTTTACATCAATCCAACTATGCATTATATATCAAAGAAACCATATCAATCCATCTTCATCTTTGCATCATGTATCAATGACAACTCATTGATCCATCTTCATTTATGCATCATATCAATGACAACTCATTGATCCATCTTCATCTATGCATCATATCAATGACAACTCATTGATCCATATTCAACTAAGAATCATATCAATGACAACTCATTGAACCATCTTCATCATCATATGACTATGATTCTACTTGACATTTATCCATTCACATCAAGGACAATACATACTTCATAAATATACTATAACAAGACATTGTTCATTTTACATCAAACCTTTGACCTTTGAGATCAATCAATCATCTTTTGGCATCGATCAATATCCTTTGGAATCAATCAATTCCTTGACATCAATCAATCAATCATCCTTTGGCATCAATGACAACATGATCCAACAGGATATCCCTTCAACCAACCTCACACGACCTTGTGATAACTCTGGTGTAGGTGGAGCCTCCTGATATTACTAATTATACAATGGATTTCTCCACTCCCTTAGTTAGACACATATGTTGATATAATAGCCTTGGAGAATTTTACACACAAAATCCTATTCCAAGGCACTAAATCTTAAGCTAGTTTGTGCACCCTAGAAAATAAAATCGTTACTAATCAATTTTAAATTATAGTGTTAATTTTAATGCTTGTGCTTACTCAAAAAGGTGCGATCATGAAACTCATGATGTTATGACTCAGCATGTAAAGTAAATATGAATACAATGCAAAGTCCTAACTTCAATTTTCAATGAATGATATGCTTCCTAAAACAATGAAATTTTCAATTTCAACTCTGCAATTATGAATAAAAATGCAATCTTTCTTTACATGTACTAAGATAAATGACAAAGACTCAAAAGATCAAAATGCCAAGCAATGTAAAATACCTAATATTTTTGTATTTTCAATATAAGAAAAATGAAAATGCATGGACTAAACAACAACTTGATATATAAAGACTCTATTGTGTATAGAAAAAGACAACTCAAGTAGGATACCAAGGAGCAAAACAACCAGCCCAATGTACAAAGACAATCAAAATGAAAAGATGAAGAGAAAGGAACCACCCAAAAATTCAACCAAAGACAGATTCCCTGTCATCCCACGGACACTTAGAAGTCACTACAAAGACCCAAGAAGACTCAGCAATCATCAAAACCTACCCAGCAACCACCAAACCCAGCAAAAAATCAAAACAAGTTGATGTACATGATTGTTGAAGGGAAAAGTGTGTATGTATGCAACTTGTAGAAGGACAGCACGCGTATATACGTGACTTTCAAGAAAAAACCCACGTATATGTTTCAAAAACACATCTAGGCAAAGGTTAAGGTTGAAAGACTCAGACCCAAAGTGAACAGAGGTTGTCAAGCAATGATACGATAAGAAACGCAATATCAATGAGTGAAATCTAAGGAGAAAAACACTCCAAACCCCAAGAAAGAAGATTAATTCCCTAGTATGGTCACCAATTCTGTTACGAGGAAAATCTCTCTATGGCTAGGGGTAAACCACAACAGACATAGATGATTACAGAAATCAACTATATTCTCAAGTATGATATATAAACAAATATGCTAGCTAGGAAAGATAAAAGGATTACCTCGTCTAGGCGTTCGATGAAGCCCACCGTTGAGCACTTGACCCAAAGCAATATACCTGCAACTAGTCCTCAACAACCAAGCAAAGCAATCATATGGTGATAATATATGATGTTAGTTTATTCAATAGCATAATCCATTAATATTCATAACAAATACGCCCATGGAATAATAATTCAAATATTTTCAAGATATCAATTGGATGGGAAAAGAGTATTTATATTAATATATGATCAGCAAAAGTGAATAAGTTACAGACTTCCCTGTCGACACGGTTCAAAACCGAGAAACTAAGTTACTTCCAACTGGGCCTCCACCACTTCAATCCTCCACCAAAGGAAAACTCATAGAAGAGAGACAATGAAGTTCTCAATCAATAAGGGAAGAGCTTGGGGGTTGAACTCTTTGTTCAGACTTAAAGGACAAAGTGATTTAGACTCAATGTGAAGTGAATAATTTCTCCAGAGTAACTTTACTCTCAAAGTTGAATTCTTTCTCCTTCTTTCCATAGCTCGGAATTGGCCCATTTATAGCCTTCAAATGGAACTGAAGGGTCGAGTCGGAATGTTTCTAGTATATGGAAGGCAAAGGATCATTGATCTTTTGTCATGACATGGAAACCCGACACCATTTTTCATTCTTGGGCACATTGCCCTATGTACATGGGTTGTAGTGGTGAAACCTACGTATATGCATGTTGTATAGTATGCAAGGTGCATATATGTGGAAAAGATGTATTTTTAGCTCTGGGATTTGTAAAAAGGGATAAAAATTATGCATAGGGAAATGGAAAAAGGCCCTATGTGAAAGATTTCATAGGGTGAGGAAAATCTTGCTATAACACAAGAACTCCTTCTTCTTGCCCTTATCCATTTCTTCCTCCATTTCTCCAGCTCTTGTCAGTGCTTCCCCCCTTCCCCCATGCACACAGGGAAGTTTAGTTGTCTGATTCCATGGTCATCACATCATTTTTATACAGTAAAATCTTGATTGAAGTATACAACAATCTTATATACCTACCTCTAGGTCCTTTTAGAAAATATTGCTCCACTGTGTTTTAAGAATTCGCGGTATCTACTGCAAATTCGGTGATAAACCCTGCAACAATACTGTCTAACCAGAAATCTATTGTGCGCGTAAATTTGTTGTTAACTTGTTGTAACTGCGTGATATCCACGGGATTCAACTCCAATTGTCTGATATGATTTTTTGGGTGGTTGTCTTTTAACCTGAATAGACACTCCTACAACACATGTGGGCAATCATCGAAAAATACCTCATGTAAGTCGCTAAACACGTATTTGTCAAGATATTTGCACAGTGCTAACTTAGGTTTTATGTTATCCTTCTGCACAAACTCAAGTTCCTTTGTTTTCAACCATATTTTAATATCCACCTTCGTTGGATTCCATGGTATGAACATTCCCTCCTATACTTTCATTCTCTGACGAATCTTCCACAAATATCGTCCACTCAATCCTATGCAGTTCTACTTGACAACAGAACCATTTGTTGGGTTAAATATCTCTTCCACTTCTTCTTCTGAATCGGGTTTGGATCTCAATAGGTCTCCAACAAAACCCTCTAAAACTATCGGCCCTCTTGTTAAACCAGAAGGAAGCACAGCACACAGAGGGCACTGTGCAGTCTCACCTGAGATAGATTTATGGGTGACTGCAATGCTCAAGTGATTGTAGTCTAGGAGTGAGTGGGGATCTAGGAATGTACTTTATCTTCTCCATGCACTAATCATGTTATTCATTCAATTATTCCTAGGATCCATTCATCTTTTAAGCCCATGCATGCATTCTAATGTATATATCTTAACTATTCATTCATAAACTATTCATTGACAGAAAGTAAACATGCAAGAAACATCATGGATAATACATGTTTTATCATGGTTCACCCCCTCCTGGGATACATCCAAAAAGATTTGGATTTTCTTCTCTTTATTTAGTTTTCTGCAAAATATGCCATTGCACACATCACATCTTCAATCATACAAGTATTGTGAGGTTAAGGAACCTTTGTGAGGCAGAATAGTTCACACCACGCTCCTCAACCTATGACCTAACCCTTAAAATCTAGCTACTTGGCTCTGCTACTACTCAATAGCTTTTACAAATATCAATAATTATGACTTACAATCATTGAACAACAACTGAACTCAACTACAATAATTGAACTCCCAACCTAGACCTCCTAGGTTCTTATTTATACTAGCTTTCAGGCTTATAGTCGTTACAATATCTATGAGAAAACCTAACCCTAACATGGTTAGGTTTTCCTGCATGCGCTCCACATTGCTTTCCTTCTTTGCATTATGTTTTTCCTTCTTTTTCTGCATGCTACTGTCTTTCCATCATTTGTCTGCRTTCCAAAATTGGGTCTTCTTTCCCAAATTAGGTCTTTCCCAAAATAGATCTTTTCTCCAAAAATATGTTTTCTCTCAAAAATAACCTTTCTTCTCAGAATAGGCATGCGTCGAACAACTAGCTATATTGGTGGTAGCTTATCTCTGAAGATAAAGAGATGTCGGCTACACTTATTCACAATAAAAATTACATCACACTCCATTGCATGCTCAAAGGACATCCTTGATTATATATGAGAGAGTGAGACGAGAATAATTCTCATGATGCATGTGGAATAAATTGATCCAAGTTTACAAAATTCGATAGGCATGTAAAAACACTAGGATTTCTCAGGAGGTCACCCTTCCCACTACTACTTTATCCCAAGCATGCTTAAGTGAAAAGCTCTAATGGGATCCAATGCATTAATGTTGTAGACATGTACATATGATGGTTGTAATTAACAAATGGAGATGACATTGCATTACATTCCCCATCAAAAGGGTGAATATCATTGTTTATCAAAACCACAAGCTTTAAAACATTGATTCAGTGGAAAATTTAGATGGCCATTGATATCCACTTGGATCATAATTACCCTTAAATGACTCTGAATCACAAGTTGGGACAGGTGGGTCACTTAGTAAAAATGTTCAAAACACATAAAAATACCCATAAGGGAACTCTCATTTCTTTATTCCCCTACCATTAAATTGATTTGTAATTAATCATAACAATCATAATAATAATAATAATAATAATCTAATTTTAAGGTCACAACCAAGCCAGACACCAAATTGGTGTATGAGACCCCCTTGTTTGTGGGACAAGGGACTCTCTTTGCACAATGATTTGACTGCTAAAGTCTGCAAAGGTGTACATACCCTATCCCCATATGAATTTGAACCTATGACATCCTAGAAGGAAACACATGTCCTTAACCATTAGGCTCACTCAAGTTGCACATCATTTTTTCATAAAATAATGTATCAATAATTAATCTTTTTCTCCCATACAATTTTAAAGTCCCTTACCCTATTTATTTACTATTATACTGAAATATTTATTAAGAAAATTAATAACCCCCTATATGCACTTACATGGTTATTTACATTCTACTAGGGTGACACCCATGTGCCCCTAGTTACCTTAATTGACCACTAATTACCACAAATTGACCTCAACTTGTTTTCCAAGGAAAACCTCATGGGGAGACTCAAGTCACTTCCTAGCATTTTGTGGATGGTACTCAATGTATCCCCATTGTACTGATTACGACTCGTAACATGGTAGGGACATCAAGTGAGGAACACAATCGAGGTAGCCAGCTTGGCTGACAATCAACCCCAAGACCTCCTTCATGAAGGTCAAAACACTCAACAACTCGAGATATTCCACTAGATAACCATTATTTACCACCAAATAGTCCCTAATTATCACTATGTACCCCTAATTGACCTATAATTAACCCTTAATTACCAATTGTTACCCATGATTACCACTAATTGACCTTAATTAATCCCTAATTACCACTAATTACTCATAACTACCACGATTAATTGATCCACAACTAACCCCTAATTATCATTGATTACCCTTAATAACCCCTCATACCGTTAATTGACCACTAATTACCCGAAATCGACCACTAAACATTGATAACATATTTGAGCAATTTTTGGGTGTACATGAGACCTAAAATTATAGTTAATCAAATTTGTCTTATATATGAATATTAGGGTTTTCCACTTTGTTCTATTCAATCCCTGCTTTCTTTTATGAATCTAAATAATTAGATGAGTTAAAATACTCATGTTGATGCTCTCACTAGAGAAATAATCTCGACCACCATGATAATTGTAGCCACAAGCAATTTTCCAAACAAAGGTCATAGACAACTCATTTGATGATATTTGCAAACATCTAGCAATCAATCATTAAAATAAAAGACAAAAATATGCTAAGCCATCCTAAATATATTTCCTCCAAATTCATATTATGCAAAAGACATCATTTTGATAGTTATATCAATTCAACCCAATAACTCACTTAAAGAAATTCCTTTATCGGATATGGCTCAATCATCACATTCATAGCACAATAAAATAGCCACACATAAAAAAAAAATGTATACCCATCCCAATTGACAATCATGGCATCACTTTAAATCTTTTAAAGATGTTCATCTTACCATGTGTTGTAGTACAAAGAATATCCACCCAATTGCATGTGTAAGGAATATGATGTTATATGTTTGTTTAGGAAATGCTAAAATTACTTTTATAAATATATTTATATCCAAGTAAACACCCATGTTGGTAGGATCCTCACATAATTGCTTTAGTTTATTTAGTGATGCTTTGTTGATATTGTTGGATGTTTTTCAAGAGATTTTGACAAAACTCAAATATATTTAGATTAATATGTCATATATTTCATTATTATAATATTTTTTTATAGTATCAAATAATATTAAAACCTCTCTGATATGAATGAATATGGTTAAAAAGTTTTTAATGAAATTATTTTATTTTATTTTTATAATTTAATTTTAGAGAAACTATATTCTTAATATATCATGTTTATTTAATTTTTTATTTTTTCAACATTAACTACTTTAAGGTCTCAAAATACAATGTTGTAATGATTAGATGTGTTTCTCTATGTAGGATGACCAAATGTTTGGATAATTATACAAAGTTTCACTTAGATCCCTTTCAGTAAAAATGGATGATAGAGAATTATGACTTATTTATGAGAATATTCTAATTTCTTTTATTGTGTAGGACCAATTCATTACTATGTATTCAAATAAGAGAAGTTAAGGAAAGTTATGGGTATTCTCCTTTCCTAGTATGCAATCAAATTTCATCTTTATAAAATAGAGTCTAAAGAGTCATTATTATTTATTATATTATAGAGTTTAAAGAGTTATTATTATTATTTTTTAAATAAATATATAAACATATATTTTGAATGTTGAATAATGTGGAAAACTATTGAAAAAATGTATTTCATCGTTATATTATAGAGTTTAAAGAATCGTTATTATTTATTATATTATAGAGTTTATAGAGTCATTATTATTTTTGTTTTAAATAAATATATAAATATACATTTTGAATGTTGAATAATGTGGAAAACTAGTGAAAAAATTTATTCAATGTATTAGATTTTCGCAAAAAAATTTAAAATTTATGGGTTTGAAATTCTAGATGCACATGTGGTAGAGTCGACGATGACAAAGTATATTTTTATAAATAACATTACGATATTGATAACTCTAACTTCCATAAGCCAAAATAAGATTCTATGGTAGTTGCTTTTGTCCCATAGTACACAAACATGAGATTACAATATTGATAACTTTAACGTCCATCAAAGAAAGTGATCTTATGTGGTAGAGACTTTTGTTCCATAGTAAACCAACCTGAGAGGAGTACGTTCTTGATTATGCAAAGACTCTCTATTATGTTTCCCTTTAGGGCTTAAAAATGTGTGACACAATTTGTATCATATTTTACCATGTTAGAAAATTGATTGTTAACTTGGGTAATGATAATCTAAAGTTTTTTAGATGTTTAGGATTTTGTAAGTAGTTTATTTTTTTGCAATTACTAGAAGGTTTCATTTTCTTGCAATTATATTATTCATTATTTTACCAATACGGAGGTTTCATTTTCTTGCAATTACATTATCCACTACTTTACCAATACAACTTGTTCTTGTAAGGATATTTCAAAAAATCTCTAAGACCTAAAGTTTGATGTCTAAAGTGAGGCATTTATTTTCTATTATCTAGACTTACTTTCTAAGTTCATGTATTTTCATCTTTCTAAATCATCAAGCTATATGCTCCATCTCTGTCAAATTCTCAAATCTTCAAGAAAAATATTCTTCTTCTTGGTTTCAAGACATACTTTTGTTTTTTCTATGTTTTTTCAAGAAAAATATATGATTTTATTCTTGGTTGGTCTAGGGTCATACTTTTTTTTTCTTTATGTATATTATTCAAAATCCATAAATTGTGTGACTATTCATATTGAAATATCATATCATTACATCCTTAGGTATCATGAATTGTGGTATACTACTTACATTTGTTCCATATGTGAGTAAATGTTGCATTGTTTCCTCAACTTCAGATGAGGTAGGGTACATGCATCTCCTCATTTGTTTATTGTATTATGAGGGTCAACTCTAAGTATATTGGATTAGTGTATTATGAAGACCCTATATCCAATAGTAGCATCGTCATGCTATACATTACCAATGTTTATATCCATAACATTCTAGGGATTATCTTATTATGTTTATAGATGGGGAGTTTTAATTTACATGCATCTTAGCATCTTCCATGTGTTTCTACTTTTTGTCTATATTTCCGCTCATTCCATATTTCAAAGAAAATAAAATTTTCTATAAACTATATAGTTCTTGAACCATTTTCCCTTCTATTATGTGTGTTCCTTTTCCTTAGTAACATTGAAAACTCCCTTAAGGTGAGACCTCGCTATTATTCAACTAACTCATGGATCTTTATTGCTTCTCCAACTAACTTTGTTCAACTTATGTTTTCTCTAGCTTGCGGTGTTGGCTTATCATTTTTTGGTTTTTTAGCTTATTTGATCTTTATGTGGATTTGTTAGGAATATGGTTCACTGGGTGTTTGTGTGCATACGCAAAATTATAAAATTAAAATTATTGTAATGAAATATAAACATAAATAAAAAAATCAATAGAGTTACTTAGAAATCGAAATACACATTTCTATTCTAATGTAACCTCAAATTTAGTATGTTTACACAAACTAACAAATCCATAGATATACATTCATTAATTATTTATGTGTTAGGAAAACATGATATCAAAAACGAACTTAATACATACACATTCACAACTTGCAAATACTCAATTATCAACCATAAATAAAATCAACAAATGAATTACACAATTATTTACCACAAATGCTGTCTAAATATATTATATTTACCTAGTTGGGCTTGAAACTCTAATTATGCAATCCTCCTCTCAATTCCTTTTCTCAAAAAAGGTATCTTTTACAATTAGCTAAAAACAAATATATATAAAGGAGGACCCAAGAAAGAGTTATAAATATGACTATTCATCTTCCTTCTTGACTTCTTACATACCTCGTCACCCTTTCCTATGTTGATTATGATTCAAAAACCTTATTAAATATTTCATTTAAATAAGTTGAATTTATGAAGTCAAAATCTCTAATGTGATTATATATATATATATATATATATATATATAATCTACTACTTAGGAATACTTTGGTTATATTTGTCTCTTCCATGAATTTGGCTCATTCAAAGTGGGTGATGTCCTTGACCCGCAAGGCCTGCTACTTCTTTTCCTTAGTGTGTTGTTGCATAAATTCTATGATATCCCTCAATTTAATAGGCCCGTATTCATTATGGAACATTGGTACATGGTGCATCTCTACTATTTCTTAGGCTTTTGTAAGATTGTTGTCATTGTCCTATGCCAAAGCATCTAGATCTTCTAATGCATCCTCAAGGATGAACTTGACCTGTTTGACACTGGATGATATTAGACTTGATTCGTCCCAACTTAGTGTATGGAAATTGGTAGGTATATACTTTTTTTTTCTAGGTAGATTACAATTTCATCTACTTTCTACTTCTTCTTCTCCATATCTGCAATTTTCCATTCTAGTTGTTTTTTACCATGACAATGATAATCGATAATCCCTTGAAAAAATGAATGTGTTGATATAATTTGTGGATCAATGGCACAATTTGATCTTCACTCATGTGACAGAACATGATAAATTATTCCAAGTAATGATTTTAGGATTTGTAATACTCGACTTGATTTTCTAGAGGTAGCCATAGATGTGGGAGTTTTCTATATGATTCCCACCATTATGGAATCTATAGTCCATATTAAAACAATATCCTCATTGGTCCTCTTTCATTTGTGGGTTTTCTTTGTGATGACTTTTCTCTTTCTATCAAACACAAACATCTCCAAGGCCACTAGTAGATCTTCATCGCCAACAAAAATTCTTGAGTATATTCCATATCGGATGTTGCTTTTTCACTTGTTGTTACTTCACCTATTAGGCCCATGTTGACTTCT
>JASDQU010309230.1:121989-132372 GCA_032191745.1 Picea mariana
TCTCTCTCTCTCTCTCTCTCTCTCTCTCTCTCTCTCAGATTTGAATCTGAGGTTCTCATTGGATACAAAACATATCTTAATAAATGTAGTTTTACTTTTTCCCTCTTTGAAAATTCCTCCTTATGTACCTACATAGTGTCAAAATCAAGATATCGCTTGTAGAATTCTTTTTTGGGAAAATAATCATGGAAACAAGTAAAAGTACATCCTTTTCACTGAAGTGATTTAAGATCTTGTCCGATGGATCATGGAATTTGAAAGCTCCTAACCACAACTTGCAAAAATTCATCTCATATTCCTATCTCAAGGCTGCAACAAAATATTTTAGTGTGAAAGTCCCAATGGTGAGAGGATACGATGGGAACATGCCCTTTTTCATGTGCTCCTATAGCTTGGAATTGACTCCAAAATTGGTCGATTGATATGCAATCTCCATAAGTACCAACTTTTTTGGCATGTGTTTTGGAAATATATGGGGGAATGAGGTACTCCCATAGAGTAACAAGTAGTTCCCATCCATCTTGAAAACCAATCTTCAATGTGGTCTAGCACAACTAGTGTCACTGCTTCAAAAAACCATGTGCGGGGTTGGTTGAAGATAAACTAATAAAACAAGGTACTATAGGACTCACTAAGGTATTTTTAATGCTCTAAGTATTTTTAAATCCAAATATTTTGAAAGTGCACTAGAAAATGTGGGGAGATGGGTACCACTTTTCACATATAGTTGGGAAGGTGCTCATGGTGAATATTGCATCTAACATAAAAGTTGTCATATGGAACTAGGGTCATTTGTCATCTAGGTTCTACAAAAAATTCTTAAGGATGAGTTTCATATTGTTAGATAGTGTTTATGCCTAGTTCAATGTTGATCCTTTAGTGAGTACTTGGTGCATCAATGACACCTAGTGATCATGCAATTAAGGGTATTCCTTCTCATCATATAAGTTGCTAACAAGTATCAATATTTTTTTGAATGGATATTACAAATGGAAAGTGGGATACATATTTGATGGACACTTTATGAATGACCTTTCTTCTTCCCACCAACTCTTGATTACCTTAATTGGGTCATGTTTTCTTATGAATCCATACACAAAATGTTTGTCTATAATCATCCTCGGAGATGGATCGTAGATGTATTTAAGGGTGTGGGGAGAATAGGGATCAATATGTAAATTTTTTGAACCTACACAGAATAGATCTAGCTAGAAAATAACACGCATTTGCAGAGAGAAAATGAGAAAGAAATTGCAAGAGAGAAAGAATGGAAGAATTCTCATTAATTGAATGAATAATGAATAATGAATAATTTACACATTATATACTTTGTATAACTCAAATAATGTGCACTGGAGGAGAATACAATGCACCATAGTGGTGGTCTTGAGTGATCTAGACACACACCAGCAGTTACGGGAGTAAACTACCACCTAGTCTAGTCTCTCAGGCAGTTACAGGAGTGAACTGCCACCTAGCTGAGCTAACTAGCCTATCAGTCTTCAGTTAACTGACTGAAATGGAGTGAATTGAGGAGGAGATTAGGGAAACATGGGTAATGTGATAGTCTGGTGATGATCCCAAGGACAATGTGCATTAGTTTGTAATGATCCCAATGTTGCATGGTGATAATCCCAATGTAGCATCTAGACTCCACTCAATTGATCAAACTGAAGTGAAAACTGAAGAGAATATTATCCCTAGAGGAATATTATTCCTAAAATATAGGATATTGAATAAAGACTAATAAGGAAAAAGAAATCCTAGGTGTGTGTGAAGTAACTCCAACACACCCCCTGAACATCCCTATGGTGAAAATAAAGAATGGGTCCCAGCAACGATGCCATGTTAGGTACCCAAATACGAAAGATATACTAAAATAAAGTGAGGAAAGAGGGAAAACTTCATGGGAAACCCCCCCCCCCCAACCCCGAAGGTACAATGTATGTAAAAAGAAGAAATGACAGTTGCTAGGAAATTGTGTCCTTCACTCCAAGATGACTTCATAGAGAATGGAACTTATGCTCAGTGAAGGTCTTGGAGAAGATGTCTCCAGTCTGTTTTGCTGAAGGAAAAAACTGTAGGTCGATGATCCCCTCATGTACTAAGTCCTGGATGTAGTGCATGCGGATCTCGATGTCCTTCGTACACTGCCTTTGAAATGGATCTCTGCAGAACTTCAAAGTGTTTTGGTTGTCACACCAAATGACGATCGGCTGATGAAACTAAATGCCCAACTCAGTGAGAAAATGTTGTAGCCACTTTGCCAAAATGGTTATGTTAATTGTTGTAACCTAGGTCTACATCCCCTGGCTCTCCTCTCTTTTCCATATGCCTTCATCAAATTTTCCTCTTCTGGTTGGTTAATTCATTTTCCCACTACTGAGTATCTTGGCCCTTATTCGAATTTTGAGTCTTTGCATGTTTCTTTTCTATTTTTCTTGAAAATATGAAACATATGTATTGTTCGGTTCAAATTACTTGTCATCACGTTTTCCATGGATTAAGCTCACCACATGTTTCCCAAGAATTTTTGTATGTACAGGGAATGCCCGTGCACACAATGCAGCGATCCAGTGCAGCAAATTTTGGGCTCGGACTATGGGAACAGATAGGTAAATTTTCAATAGTAAATATCCACCAAGAAAATCATATTAATGGTTGTTGTCCATTCGGGGATGCAAAATTGCGCAGAGTTTAACACCCAGAGTCATCAAAAGACCCGAAGCCTGGACTATTGAAGACCCGAAGAGAATTTGGGTCGTTCATCTATCATGACACGTGGCGACAAATCATCTACTTCGGTGATTTTCACTTCGAGAGTTTTCCAAGCACAAATATTCAAAACTCCTGAAGAGACAAAGACCCAAAGTCTTGAAGTCCCAAAGTGAATGAGGACCATACATCAATGGAGACACGTGGAAGAAGATCATCCACTTCGGTATTTTTCCTCTAGGAGATCTTCACGCTTAACATTTGAAACTCACAAAGCCTGGATCTCTGAAGAGAATCTAGACCATTCGTCGGCCACGACACGTGGCAGCAGATCATTCACTTTGAAGATTTTCATCCGAGAGATTTTCCAGGTTTCACATTTGAAAGTCCCAAAGAACCAAGGACCCAAAGTCCCAAAGTAAACCTAGACCATCCATCAGATGGGGCACGTGGTGATAAATCAGTTACTTCGGTGATTCTCCTCTAGGAAGTTCGAAGCGCTTAACATTTGAAACTCTTGAAGCCTGAAGTGTCGAAGCACGTGGCAACCAACAGTTGAGACACGTGGCACACTCATGAGGCAGGACATGTGGCATTCATCTCAGGACATTTGGTTGTGTCATTCACCCATTTCTACATGACACATTTCACCTTTATTTCCAATACGCCTCAGCATCCGTGAAATCATATGACATCAGGTCGCCACATCACTTCGATGATTTTCCTCCGGGATATTTTCATGCTTCACATTTGAAACTCCTAAAAAACGGACTTCCAAACTGAATCTGGACCACTGATCCTAGAGCAACAAGAACCGTTGATCCTTGCAGCAGGTAAATGTCACCCAGATCCTAGATCGTAACCATCGACGGCTATAGTTCATTGTGGGAACGCAATTGCCTGGAGGTTAATTTTCTAGAGCGGTCCAATAATTTAAACCATGGTTTTGTTGGAAGGGTACATGGCAGCTTGTGGGGGATTGTGGGCCCAAAGGCAGTTTGTATCCAAACCACCCTCAATAGCTCTCACAATCACATGCTTGAATGACGTTAGATCACCGCGTCACCTCACACATCATCTCCCCTCATCCCACTCACTTCCCAACCTATCTACTCCTCTTCTCCCTACATGCCACCTATCGCCAAATCCATACTCTCGAAACCTCCATCGTATTCACACCTCCTCTCACTTCAACATCTGTCTTCACGCGTCACCTACCTTCACGCCCATTCATCATGTTTCTCAATTGGATGCTTGCCTTCACGTCTCCTCTCATGTCCAATGGGTCGACAATCATTCCAGTGAAGTTATTTTGTAGGCACAGATGGCAGCTGACAGGGTCCATATAGAGTGTGCTTGGATTCCGAAAGCTCAGGCATAGACAGAGAGCTAAGTCTCAGTCACAGGTCGACATAGATTAGTTCCAGAAACACTTTAGAAAGCTCTGCTCATGCAACTGGTTATCTCCAGTGGCCTCCAACAGCTCACAGACATGTCGTCATTCAACACAGATCTCTGCTCTGTCACTCCAAGACCTATTTTCAACCACTCAGTTCCTCTAGCACATGCATCAATTTTGTCGTAGAGACAATAGTAGTTTTATTTGATTAAGTCCAGCATTTTCTTAGTTTAGGTGCAAGAGTGGTCTTCTGTGTGTGATAAGAACCACTCTTGTTGTTTAATTCTGGTATCTTAGTGAAGTTAATATTTTGTTTTACGAACAGTTCCCTAGATTGAGGTCTCAGTCCCCTAAGGACGAGAGCCTCTACAAATCTTTTAAATAGTTAGTTTTGTGATATTGTAAGAGTCAGATTCTTTGAGGAAGGAATAGCAATACAAAAGACTGGTTGGACTCATTTTATGCATCGATTAAAGCTTTCTACCTGGTGAACATACTCTTGATGACAGTGTTCGTTCAACTCGTCATGTGTTTTCATTCTTATCTTGAATACAGATTTTGATTTGTGCAACATACATTTCATTTCCTTTCAGCTATTGTACGACTTATTTTTACTAATATGAAACCTGTCAAACAGCTAATTCCTTGGTAAAGATTTGTTTTCTGCAACATGTGGAAGTTATTGTGTTTTGATACATGTTTGATGTCTTTAAATGATACTTTAAGTATTGAACTTCTTGCAGCAGATTATTCATTGAGTAGTTTGGTGTTTCCCTCTGTTTCCTATTATTTCACTGGTCTATCATTAGTGTTCCATTGGCCAAGGAAGGCCCTCATCCATATCATTTTTCCAACCCAACCTTGCCTTTGTCTTGATAGACTAACCCTCTGACTAACCAACAAAAAGTTAAAGGAAACAATCATTCTAAACTAATAGGTGGCCTAGCTTTTCCCTTTAGCAGTCAAGTGCAGACCTTAGGACCAACATCTTGTTGGATCATGTTGTCATTGATGCCAAAGGTTTTATTGATTGATGTAATTGATTGATTTCAAGTGATTGAATGATGTCAAAGGATTGATTGATTGATGATTGATGTAATATAATATGTATTTTCCTTCATGAGAATGCATAGATGAATATGGATCAATGAGTTGTCAATGATATGATGAATATGGATCAATGTGTTGTCATTGATACATGATGAAGATGGATCATTGTGGTTTCATTGGTATATGATTCATTGTTGGAAAACTGTATAAATGACTCATTATTGTCTTATCATGATTGATAAGGTGCACAAATGGATGAACTCCAAAGTGGTCCCCTTATGGTGAAAGCCCTCATGGGAAGACGCTTTGCGGATTGAGTTATCCCAGAAGAATAGTTGGAGGACCCTTGCTTGTTGGATCATGTTGTCATTGATGCTAATGGTTTGATTATTTGGGAGATTGTTGGATCATATGTCATTGATGCAAATGGTTTGGTTTGATTGATGTCATTGATTGATTGATGATTGATGAACAATGTATATGCATTGATGAGAATGATAGATGTCCAAATGGAAACCAATTGATAAATATGGATCATTGATATGATTCCCTTGATGAGAATGATAGATGTCCAAGTGGAAACCAATTGATAAAGATGGATCAATGAGTTGTCATTGATACATGATGCATAGTTGATATATATGATGCAATGGTGAATTGATGCAAAGATGAAGCATTATTTTCTTATCATGGTTGATAAGGTACACAAATGGATGAACTCCAAAGTGGTCCCCTTATGGTGAAAGCCCTCACAGGAAGATGCTTTACGGATTGAGTTATCCTAGAATAACGGTTGGAGGACCCATGCTTGCATGTGGATTAATGAGATGAATATCAATGAATTTGTTGGTGCAACTATCCTATATGGATAGTGCTTGACATGCCATTTCCAGTGGTATGTGGAATGTCACATAACTCCTCACGGTTTGAGATCTATAGCTCTACGAAGTTGAAGGACCCCCATATGATGGCTTGAAGCCCTAAAAGGTCAAAGAATTCAAAGTGCTTGAAAAGAAGAAATCATTATTTAAATGATAAAGTAAAGTGACAAAATCAAGAAAGATTATTTAAATGATAATGAAGTGACAAAATCAAGAAGGAATATTTAAATGATAAAGTATTGGAGAACTTTCTATTCATGGAAAGTGGTTAACCCTAAAATAAGGAAAATAGGTTAAGTGACCTAGAAATTGGTTAAGTAACCTAAAAATGGGTTAAGTGACCTAGAAGATGAAAGTATAAATAAGAAGCTAGGATCTCTTGTAAAATGTACATTTGGTGATCATCCTTTTTGTGGATCAATGGAGAGATTCTTGTGAATATCTTTTGGAGTATTGATGAAGAGCTTCTTGTGAGAGAATCTTATTGATGTGGATCTCTTGAGCATGATTGGAGATCTATTATTATAAAGAGAGCGAGAGGAGGATCTCATGGATGCATCAAAGTTTTGGCAATGTTGGATATCTTGATGGAAAAATTCTCGGATTCACAGAAAACCCTATTTTCTGATGCCCACGCAGGTTGTCTGTGTATAGGGTGTGTGTACACGCAGGATGGTTGTATATAGGGTGAGTGTACATGTGGGCTGACTGTGTACAGGGAGCGTGGAGTGGATAAAATCATGGAGATTTGTGTTTGAGTTGGTGCCAAGCTCTTGGATGATGAGGCAGGTTCCATATCTGCATTCTATGGCCTCAGAACTATCACTGAGACACAGGTATGGTTACATTATTGTCTTGATGGATACTATTTTTTGATGTGTTGTGAATGCTTAGGGAATTCTTGGTATAGCTTCTATGATGTGGTTCAGTTTGGTTTGATTTGGTTGATGGAGTGAGCAGCACTCTTGTGATTCAGTAGTGACGTGATTGCTATGGTATACTATTTGTTTATACATGATTGAGATAGCATTCATATTGATTTGTTGTGGAGCATGAGCAAGCTATTGGATAGCTTGGATGTGTTGTGACCGGTTGTGGGTTAGTTTGGACAGTGGAAGATAGAAGAGAAATTGATTGCAGGTTGCAGAGGATCTGAGCATGTGAAGAAAAGAAAAACCCTAGTTGCTCATAAGCATACACTTGTTGCATTATACACTGGCTCCATGCACACACGAGATGTAGTGAGCCAGGGCACATTCACATGTGGGTTGCATTACTGACAGGTCGCGTACCTGTTGACAGATTGATATCTGTTGAGGATTGTTGCCTCATATCAGTTGGTGTTGAGGGTGTAAGTTAAGTCTTGCATTATAGAGCAAGTGCTCTTATAGAGTTGTACTCTATTCAGTTGTTGTTGATAAACCCCAAGGATTGTAGTCCGTAATAAAAAGAAAATTGTACATACACCTTGTGTTCTTTGTGTTCATTGTGGTGATGACTTGTTGATGATATATTGTTGATATATGTTGTTGATATGTGCTCACATCTAACTGGTTATAAATGACAGCAATGGGTAATGAATAAATGTTGAATGGTAATTGATGAATTTTTGTGCAAGAGGGAAGTTTTGGGAAAAAGCGCCCCACACTCATTCACCCCCCCTCTAAGTGTGGTAGGTGTGTCCAACAATTGGTATCTGAGTAGGCCTTCACTACAAGCCTTAACAAGCTTGAAGGAGATCCATAGACACACAAATGGATGATGAAGTTCCAATCCTTGATGAGGAAAACTATTCTACTTGGAGAATAGATATGAAAATGTATTTGAAGACAATGGGAGCAGCTATTTGGAAGGAAACCATCGGTGGATATGTTTTGTTGAAGAAAAAGTCAAATTTTTCAGCTCAAAGGGAAGGAAAGAAGAATTACGCATTGGCTCTCAAGACCATTCTTAGTGGACTCTCAAGCCCTATCAAAGAGAGCATGGGACAATGCACTTCCGCCAAGGATCTATGGCTAAAGCTAGAGGAGACATATCAAAGCAAGGAAGAGAAAGAAGAAATTGAAGACCACTCCATCAAGATCATCAAAGGTAAAGAATCATCAAAAACTCTTGAATGCATCATTTCTAAATGTGATTTTTAAAACATTTCAAGTGAAGATAAAGAATCAAGTGATGATAGCACAAAGGAAGATATTGAAGATGAAGGCAAAGAACTATGTGTTGATGTTGGCAAAAAGGAAGAAAGTGAAGATACTTCAAATGAAGGTAAAGAACACTCAAAAAACCTCGATTGCAATGATGATGACGATGAATTTTTCTCTACAAGTGAAGAAGAAGATGTAGAAATAGTTTGTGTAAAGTTTGATGGCATTTATCCCATGAAAAGAATAGAAGGAAATCTATTAAAAATTCAAAAGAAAATTGAAGAGGGTTTATATAGATATAGAAGTGATCATTATTATATAGACTATAACTATCTTTCGAATAACACTAAGAAGATTCTTAGGAGAAGTATAAGGCACATCTTGAAGTTAAAATAAATGATCAAGGAACAAGAAGAGAGCAATAAGACTCAATTAGAATAAAAGGAAGAAGAGATCACAAGACTAAAAGATCGAAAAGAAGATATGAATGTAGAAGATCAGATTAGCAAAAGTTTTGAAACTATTGTCCATCTCAAGACCCAAATTGAAGAAGCCAAAAAAATAGAGGAACTATTGAAGATTCAAATAAATGAAAAGGAAGATTCATGTTGCAAATTAGAAGCTAGAATTGTTGACCTTAGAAAGAAGGTAGAGAAGTCAAACAAATTCTTGAATAGCTCACGAATCTTGGATGATATCTTGGAAAGTCAAAGACCATCATGTGATAAATCAGGTCTTGGATACAAAGGAGAAGGTACACATGTTGAAGCAAGCACCTCAAAGAAGCATGAGGAAAGTCCATCAAAGAAATAAGATAATGTTGCAAAGAAACCATCTACACAAGGCAAAGAAAATTTCAAAAGTACAAAGCAAGGAAGACATCAAGAAGCCATTTTTGGGACACCAAAGCAAAGGTATGAAAGTATTTTTCATGGGCATTGTTATTCATGCAATGGATATGGTCACAAAGCTTTTGAATGTAGATCTTATGAAAGGAGATATAATGGAAGATTGTATAACACCATGAGGTGTTGGAGATGTGATCAAGTAGGACACATTGATGTTCACTGTAACACCATGAGATGCTACAGTTGTAGTGGATTTGGCCACAAATCCAAAAAGTGTTGGAACACAAGAAGAAAGTCCATGATGAGGACTTCATATAGCATGGCTAGAAGAAGGAATGAAGTAAGAAAGGGAGATATCTTTGAAAAGATGGATGCTCAGAGCTCAAGTTTTGAGGAGAAGGGTCATCTACAGAAGTGGGTAAAGAAGATAGAACAGCGATATCAGAATGAAAGACTGAAGGGAAGTACAAAAGTGTCATCTACTGAGGCACACGCAGGTGACAGTGGTGACAGTCGTGTGCTGAACTTGAATAGGTCATGTACACACGTGCTCTGTTGTGCAGTAGGCCACGTATATGTTGTAAAGCCTTGGGAAAAAGGCAATGCACATGCGTTGCAGCTTGATGTGATGGTATAACTTTGTATTGCAGGGTCTGACATTATTTATTGCAGGTTCTGACATTGTTTGCTACAGGTTTTCATGGTGAGATCACACAATGGTATAATAAAAATAAATATTGGGTGCATGGCACTAACCCAAGAGTATGGATTGATGTTGATCTATTGGGATTAATCATTTTGTGATGTTGATGGTGGTGTACATGGCTGGTATATCTTATGATGTATTATTGGAAGCATATGTTGATATCATGGTGCATGCATTTTGCATATGTATTGGGCTACATATTGAGACATATGTTTGGATGATTGGCACATGTTATGTAGGACTTGGCATACATGTATGGGACTCATCATTTTGTGGTATTGGTGCATAGTAGTACACTCATATATGGTATTACTTGATTTTCACAACATTGGTATTTGTTTGAAACATGATTGTGGCACTTGGTTCATGATGGAGACATATCATGAGTGATATGATACATTGTTTGGCATGTTGGTAGATGCACATGGTTGGCATATTGGTGGATGCACATGATTGGCATAATTGGTAGATGCACATGGTTGGCATATTGGTGGATGCACATGATTGGCATAATTGGTAGATGCACATGTTGGCATATTGGTAGATGCACATGTTGGCATATGGTGGATACATTTCATGGATGATATATTTTGGCACATTGTTGATGTACATGGTTGATGTACATGGGTGTTGTGCA
>JASDQU010309230.1:135455-152405 GCA_032191745.1 Picea mariana
ACTTGCTAAATTTGGCATAGAGTTGATGTTCTCTTAGCACTTGAAGCACAAGTCTAAGATGTCCCTCATGTTCCTCTCTATTCTTGGAGTAAATTAATATATCGTCAATAAAAATCAGTACAAATTTGTCTAGGAATTTGCTGAGCACATTGTTCATCAAGCACATAAAAGTGGTAGGAGCATTGGTTAATCCAAATGGTACTACCACAAACTCATAGTGACCATATATCATCCTGAAGGCAGTTTTGTCGATGTCTTCACCCTTGATTCAGACTTGATGGTATCCAGATCTCAAGTCAATCTTTGAGAAGATGGAAGCACCTCCCAATTGATCGAATAGGTCATCGATTATGGCTAAAGGGTACTTGTTCTTTATGGTTACCTTATTGAGTTGTCTATAATCTATGCACAGTCGGAGGGTACCATCTTTCTTCTTTACAAACAGAATTGTTTCTCCCCATGGAGACACGTTGGGCCGAATATAGCCTTTGTCCATCATTTCTTTTAGTTGTAATTTAAGCTCAACTATCTCGGGTGTGCTCATCCTGTAGGGTGTCCTAGACATTGGCACCGCTCTTGGTGCAAGTTCTATCGAGAAGTCAATGTCCCTTCTCGGAGGTAGACCCGGTGCCTCTTCCAAAAATACATCTCTATATTCTCTTAGTGTGGGGTAGTCTTTGAGGCTTGGTTTGTCATCTTCCACTGATGCCAACACCTGTATCGATAAAGTAGACATCCCTTTCTGCAATAATTTCTCATTTGAAGGGTTGATATTCATCTCACCGAGATAGGTTTTTGGATCCCTCGAAGGGTTATCCTTCTTACTTCTTCACCTACACATTCTAATGTTTTATGGTAAAAGTCCAGTCTGGCTTTATAAGTGGCTAGCCAATCCATACCAATCAACAGGTCATATGATCCTAGGGGTGGTATGTTAAGGGTTGCTTGGGTGGGGAATTCACCCATTGTGAATTGGCAAGCTGGTATGACCTCTGTTACCTTTCTTTTGGTTCCAGTGGCTAACTGTACCAACCATGGCTTGGCGTGTTTATGTGGTTGTAATTTACACTTATCAATAGCCTTAGGAGCTATATAACTCAAATTTGAACCAGGATCAATTAGAATAGACACTAGATGGTTGGTGATCATACCTTCCATCTCCACCATTGAAGCTTGGTGGTCAACTTGCTTATTATCTAAGGCTTCATAGATTTGCGGCACACTCCTGGCCATATCATTCACGGTGGTAGTTTCTTGAACATTGTAAATTCTTCGACTGTTCTGTTGTCGGTGCACGCAGTCCCTCAGTAGATGTTCTTTTCCACAACCCCAACATTTCAAGGGTTCTCTCTTTGGGTTATCAATCTTTCCTGGGGTAGATCCAGAAGGTTTATTTCCACTCTGGAAAGGAAAATTCTGCTGGTGTACACTTTGGGTTGGGAAGGTCATACTTGAGTCCTTTTTATAGTTTTTAAATCTTGGGGATTTAAACCCCTTTTTCTGGAATCCCAAACTATTCTTCTGCTTCCAGCCTTCGCGAGGTTCTGTCTGATGCCCCAGTTGTTCATAACAATATCTTGCCTTTCGGATAGTGTCTTCTAGGGTCTTTGGCTCGTCAAACTCAATCATGTTCTGATAGTCCTTAGGTAGTCCACTAATGAATCGTTGCACCTTTTCCATTTCTACTTTTATATAGGGTACATACCTCAGCAACTTGAGGAATCTGTTGACATATTCCTCTATGGTGAGTTGCCCCAGTTTGAGTTCATAGAATTATTTAGTCTTTCCATCGAAATACTTTTCCGATAGATACTTCTTCCTGAAGTATTTCTCAAACTGTTCCCAAGATAGGTCCTCTTGGCGAATCCCTTTTACATTCTTAAAGTCTTCCCACCAAATGGAAGCCTTCCCATTTAGGTTGAAAGTGGCTACTCGAGCCTTCAAATTTTCTGAGAAGTCGTGGACTCTGAAATACTTCTTTAGTCCAAGCAGTCGTGCCTCCGCTTCCTCCCCCTTCTTTATTTCACTGTTGAAAGAGGGTGGTTTAGCCTTCTTGAACTCTTCGAGATTATGACTTTTGGAATGCTTTCGCTTCTTCCATTTTCTTCGGGTATAAGAACTAGTTCTGCTACTAGAAGATCCCTCTGAGTCGCCAGTTTCCTTTCCAGAGGACTCATCCGACTCTTGTCCCTTATCTCTGGGATGAACCTTTCTTGAGGTGCTCCTCCCAGTGTGGCCACTTAAAGGACCACATTTACTTATCCCAGGTGGGCTTCGACTTCTCTTTGTCTGTCGTTGGTCCTCGTGACTAGTGTCAGGTCCATGCTGCAATTGTCTTTGTATGTCAGATAAGCTCTACAGCAAGACTGCATTAATTTTTGTTTGCTTCTCTTGCTCTTTTATCAACCTCTCGTTGTCGTCCTTGCAGCTCTGTAGTTCGACCATGAGGATTCTCACAGTCTCAGCTAGATCTGGAGGGGTCTCTACCACTCTCCTTTCGTCAGACTCTTCGTCTCTATTGTGGGATCCATCCCCCACTTCGTGGTGCATCACCATTCTATGCGTCTGCAGTTTCCCGCGATTGATCATCTGCTTGTTGTGAAATAAAAACACTTGTTGTTAGTCAACATTATATTCATTCACAATCAGTGCATAATTCATATTTTTTAAATGCATACACACAATAGGAATTTTCATTCTTTAACTTCGGCTTTTTATAAGGGGGGTTCAGATAGAGAGTTACTCCTTTTTAAGAGTACTCCAAATGGAGTTTCTGTGCAACTTGTTCATGAGCCCAAGCAGGCCAAGTGTTGTAACCATTCTCTGATACCAATTTGTCACACACCCACTACTGCAACCTAGATTTTTCATCTTTTTCTTCGAGGAACAGAATCCCTGAGACTTCTATGGGGCCTGGCGTAGACCCTCCCTTCCCTTATCCTCCTCCAAACAACCACAACCTGGCCTTAGCGTGAGTTTGGAGTCAAGACTCTCGACTCCCCTTTCTCCAAACATCGATACCCGAGATATGATATGGGGGCTCCCTCCTCATTAGCGCCTGCTACATGTAACCGTAGGCTAGGCCAAACACTAGCACCACTCGCAACTTCACTAGTTGAGGTGTTGAGCCCTCGTGCTCCTCCTTTGTGAAATCCCGAGACGCAAGAGGTCAACGTTACGTGGGCTCTGCCAAAGCGACGCGCACACACCACTTGTCTCCTTCGTTGTACTCTTCTCACGAGTTGTGCCGCTGCCGCCAGTTGCACGAGACCTCTGCTCTCGGTGTTTCGTGGCCTTAGCGATCAGGGTGCAACTTCTTCATCCTACAAAACCCTAAGCCACAATAAGTCAACAATGGGTTGACTCTTTCCCAGGTGACAAGTGTCCACCACCAGTCACCCGTTTCCTAGGCTAAATACTAGTGCTAATCGCATCTCGCGACTTCGTGAGTTGGAGTGTTGAGCCCTCGTTCTCCTCCTTCGCAAATTCCCGAGATACGATAAGTCAACAATGGATTGACTCTTTCCCAGGCAACATGTTTCCATCACCTGTCACCCACTCCCGCCTTTCTTTGGGCGCTTGTTGTTACACCACCTGTCAACCACGCGGTCCCCACCTAACGGATGTGCCACGTGTTTGCATGATCCCTCAGTGCTCGGCACTTCGTGACTTCTACAGTAGAAAAGAAACTCTCTTAAGTTTCGAACCCCCAATAGGCGATAACCACAAAAGTTCTGATCCCATGGTTCTTCCATGGCTTGGATCCAACGACCACGATCACATCGCGATCTCGTGAATCGTGAGTTCATGCAGTCCTACCCTTGACCACCCCAAGTCGCGAGTCAACGAAATGATGCTCTCCTGTCGGTGCAAAGGCTAAGATCGACGGTCCATAGAGCTCCATCAGATATTTGGATCTACGGTCCTGGATCCCATCGCTACTTGCGAAGGCTGAAAGGGTCAAGGTGTTAACGCCTGCGCTCCTTCTCTAGATCCATCGGTCTTGACAGATATGGGGTATTCTTGGAAGGATTCTGACCATTCATCTACCAAATAATAGGGTATTCTCTCTTTCTATAATTGGACTCGCTGTCCCTTCTGAGCTTGAATCACGAAAACCAACTTCTCGGGGTTCCAAACTCCCACGACTCCGCGACCTTAGAGAGCTACCCTTTCTTGCATAAGGTTTCCAGACCCGGATCGCATGAACGTTCAGATGGTTCTTGGGAGATCACCCTTGATCTTAGTCGAGTCTCTGGGTAAAGGTTCGGTATGGTTCCAAGGTTTCTGGGGTAATTCCCAGTGAAGAGTACTCTCAAGGGGCCTTCCCATAATATTACGAGAATCAAGCAAACAAGATGATTCTTGGTGGAGCGAAATCATTCCCCAGACTTAACCATTTTTACAAAAACCAACGATGACATATAATCATACACATGCATCCATTATTTCCAGTTTAAAACACCAGGTAATCATTCCACACAGAAATTATTATGGGCATATAAACATAAGCATGTATTCACAATATTCAATTCGAAATACAAGGCATAAAACACTTATCAGATCCATCGGCGTGATGCAACTGCTGAGAGGGGTGCTCGTTTCCATCCAACCGTAGGCTCAGTGACTCCAAACGGATTTACCACTAGCCACCCCCGAGCTAGGCCACGATGCTTTGAGGTTCAGTCTCCTACTTCCAGCTCAACATAAATCAAGGACGAAGGTTACTCTCCTTCTCCTGATACAAGAAAATAATCTAGGAAGAAGGTTACTCTCCTTCTCCATGTATTCAGAGTTCCCTTTGTTTCTAGGTTTTTCTCCAGTTCTCTTCCACGATCCCTCGTCGTGTGCACTCTCTCCTCCACATTTCCTCTCTTGCCAATTTTTTCTGCAAGGGTTGCATGTGGCACGAATTTCATCGTCCGTGGTCAGGTCTAAGGGTTGTTATGGATGGACGGTTCACCCCCATCCCCTCATTAACTCTTGAGGATCCTCCCCACCTACCAATCTGATGGGAAATCCGATCCAGGTTAAAGAGTTGATTTGTTCTTTGAGCAAGTAAAAACCAATACGGTACTTGCTCGGTGGAACTTAACGCAACCATTCCAGGTCCCTTCCACCACCTCTTCATTAGCCATCATGGTCTCTTTTAGCACATCCCCCTAGCAACAACCATGCAACACATATTCATAATATAATTTACATTCATTGACCTTTTATGCAAAGGTCTGTCAAATCAAACATTCACATCTTTGAGTTTGCCATAGTTCTTGGCCAACATAGTTATTTTTACAGACTAGGGGAAATAGGGTGTTACAATTCCCTCCCCCTTAAAGGAACATCGTCCTCGATGTTCTATCTATCAATATGACGTGTATGTATAGAAGTAAGCAAAATCGGATATGCTTGTTTCATGGCATATTCTATTTCCCACGTAGCCNCCAGTCAATTATATGATTAGAATCATGTACATATTTCTTCAATAATGAAACATGGAAAACATTATGTGCTTTTACTGTGGGAGGAGGTGCTAGCCTATAGGCTAGAAGTCCCACTCTATCTAGAACTTCAAAGGGTCCAAAATATCGAGGTGCCAACTTGGCACAATCTCCCATCCTCAGGGAACTCTTCCTGGGCTTAACTCTAAGATATATGTGGTCTCCCGTCTTGAATTCTCTTGGAGTTATCTTTCGGTCGGCGTAACTTTTCTATCTGTTCTGAGCGGCTTTTAGATTTTATTTTATCTGAGTCACTTGTTGTTCCATTTATTTCAGCATGTTAGGTCAAATAGTAACTCTTTTCACGGGATTACTCAAACTAACTAGAGTGTTGCATGGTTTACCATAAAGGACTTCGAAAGGGCTCATCTTCAGGGATTCTTGGTAGCCATTGTTGTAGGCGAATTCGACCAGTGGCAGGAAATATTCCCACTTTTTGGGTTGATGCATTACATGAATTCTTAGCATGTCTTCCAATATTTGTTTCACTATTTCCATCTATCCATTGGTTTGAGGATGATAGGTTGTGCTAAACAATAATTTGGTCTCTAGACCAGCTATCAAGGATTTCCAAAAGTTGGAAGTAAATTTTGTGTCTCTGTCAGACACGATCTCTTTAGGCATACCATGTAGTTTGAATATCTCCTTCATGAATATGCTAGCGATATCTATTTCCTTGCAAGTCGACTTGACGAGGATAAAATGAGCGGACTTTCTTAGTTTATCCATCACTACCATGATGGCGTCATTCTATTTAGTCTATGTTGGTAATCCGGTGATGAAATCTATGGAAATGGTTTCCCACTTCCATTTTGGGATTGGTAGAGGTTGTAATAATCCTGCTGGGTGTCGGTGTTCTGCTTTAACCTGTTGGCATTCTATGCATTTGGCTAAGTACTCAACTATGTCTTTCTTCAATCCAAGCCAATAGAATTGTTTTCTGGTGGCTGTGATCATCTTCTGGTATCCTGGATGACTAGTATATGGTATTTTATGTAGTTCATCCATTATGAACCTCTTCAAGTCATCACAATCTAAAATATACAATCTGTTTCTGTAAGTTAGCAGACCTCCATCTATCATCTGGTAGTCTTCATACTTTATTCCTGTGGGTTCTTTCTCCAGGTACGAGGTCACGGTCTAGAAGAATGCGTATGTTTCTTGTGCATTCCTGACTCTTTCTTTGACATTCATCTCACAGGTGCTCACCGCTGCCAGGTGAATTGTTTTCATGCTTCTGCTAAGGGCATCGGCCACCTTATTTTCCTTTCCTTTAACATGTTTGATTTCAAAATCAAACTCACTAAAGAGGGCCATCCACCTAGCTTGTCTGGCATTGAGCTTTGGTTGGTCAAACAGATATTGCAATCCACAGTGGTCTGTCATAAGAACAAATTTCCTTCCCAGAAGATAATGTCTCCAAATGTTTTTAAGGCATGCACTATGGCGGCCAGTTCTAGATCATGGGTCACATAGTTGACTTTGTGCTCATTCAATTTTTGGGATTCATAGCAGACTACACTTCCTCCTTGCATAAGGATTCCTCTGAGCCCTTCTTTACAGGAATTTGTGCACATGAGGAAGTCATTTTCAGGATCAACGATCTTCAGCATGGGTGAATGGGTCAGTAGATGTTTTAGGGATTGAAATCTTTCTTCACATTCTTGTGTTCACATGAATTTAGCTCCCTTCTTCTGGAGGACAGTGATTGGACAACCAATCTTGGAGAATCCTTTTATAAATCTCCTATAGTATCCTTCTAAGCCCTTAAAGGATCTGATATCTGAAACGTCCTTTGGGGTAGGCCATTCCATGATAGACCTGATCTTGTCAGGGTCTACTGCTACTCCTTCTTTAGATATGACATGGCCCAAGTAATGTATTTGCTTCTGGAAAAAGTCGCACNCATGTTCCTCTCTATTCTTGGAGTAAATTAATATATCGTCAATAAAAACCAGTACAAATTTGTCTAGGAATTTGCTAAGCACATTGTTCATCAAGCACATAAAAGTGGTAGGGGCATTGGTTAATCCAAATGGTACTACCACAAACTCATAGTGACGATATCTCGTCCTGAAGGTAGTTTTGTGGATGTCTTCACCCTTGATTCGGACCTGATGGTATCCAGATCTCAAGTCAATCTTTGAGAAGATGGACGCACCTCCCAATTGATCAAACAGGTCATTGATTCTGGGTAAAGGGTACTTGTTCTTTATGGTTACCTTATTGAGTTGTCTATAATCTATGCACAGTCGGAGGGTACCATCTTTCTTCTTTACAAGCAGAACTGGTGCTCCCCATGGAGACACGTTGGGTCGGATATAGCCTTTGTCCATCATTTCTTTTAGTTGTAATTTAAGCTCAACAAGCTCAAGTGTGCTCATCCTGTAGGGTGTCCTAGACACTGGCGCTGCTCCTGGTGCAAGTTCTATAGAGAAGTCAATGTCCCTTCTCGGAGGTAGACCCGGTACCTCTTTCAGAAATACATCTCTATATTCTCTTAGTGTGGGGTAGTCTTTGAGGCTTGGTTTGTCATCTTGCACTGATTCCAACACCTGTATCGATAAAGTGGACATCCCTTTCTGCAATACTTTCTCATTTGAAGGGTTGATATTCATCTCACTGAGATAGGTTTTTGGATCCCTCGAAGGGTTATCCTTCTTCCTTATTCACCTACACATTCTAAGGTTTTATGGTAACATTCCAGTCTGGCTTTATATGTGGCTAGCCAATCCATACCAATCAACAGGTCATATGATCCTAGGGGTAGTATGTTAAGGGTTGCTTGGGTGGGGAATTCACCCATTGTGAATTGGTAAGCTGGTATGACCTCCGCTACCTTTCTTTTGGTGCCAGTGGCTAACTATAGCAACCATGGCTTCGTGTGTTTATGTGGCTGTAATTTACACTTATCAACAGCCTTAGGAGCTATATAACTCAAATTTGAACCAAGGTCAATTAGAATAGACACTAGATGGTTGGTGATCATACCTTCCATCTCCACCACTGAAGCTTGGTGGTGAGCTTGCTTATTATCCAAGGCTTCATAGATTTGCAGCACACTCCTGGACACATCATTCACGGTGGTAGCTTCTTGAACGTTGTAAATTCTCCGACTGTTTTGTTGTCGGTGCGGGCAGTCCCTCAATAGATGTTCTTCTGCACAACCCCAACATTTCAAGGGTTCTCTCTTTGGGTTATCAATCTTTCCTGGGGTAGATCCAGAAGGTTTATTTTCTCTCTGGGGGGGGAATTCTGTTGGTGTACACGTCAGGTTGGGAAGCTCATCCTTGAGTCCTTTTATAGTTTTTAAATCTTGGGGATTTAAACCCCTTTTTCTGGAATCCCAAACTATTCTTCTGCTTCCATCCTTCGCGAGGTTCTGTCCGATGCCCCATCTGTTCATAACAATATCTTTCCTTTCAGATAGTGTCTTCTAGGGTCTTTGGCTCGTCAAACTCAATCCTATTCTGATAGTCCTTAGGTAGTCCATTGATAAATCATTGCACCTTTTCCTTTTCTTCTTTTATATAGGGTATGTACCTCAGAAACTCGAGGAATCTGCTGACATACTCCTCTATGGTGAGTTGCCCCAGCTTGAGTTCATATAATTCTTTAGTCTTTCCGTCAAAATACTTTTTCATGTCGCCTCGATTTTCATGTCCATTGTTGGGCGGTTTTTTGGCACATAGTTTTTGCCGATGGTTTTTTATTTTCAATTAAGGAATTAGGGTTGTTGACGAATCCAATTCATTGGGTTAGGGTTTTGGTTGTCGCTGGATCCTATATGTATATTGTATTGTAAACAATGTATCACCATGAATGAATATAGAATATGTTGGTTTTCCCGGTTTGGGTTTCCAAGGGAAAAATATCTATGTAATGTGTGTATTTGCCATTGTATCTTTTTTGTTCTTTTATTGAAAATATGTTTGCAGTAAAATATTGTACAAGGTTAAAAACTATAGTGACATGGTACGTCTAGATGAGGGAATGCCCTTGCACATGAAAATATTTCTTTTGAAGGCTGAACATCTCCCTCAAAATCCTCAACGACTTTCTCATTATGCCAAAATGTACCCCTTTAGGGCATGACGTCACCCCAAAAAGGGGATTTTCTTTTTGCAAATTTGAATTTTGAGATGTAAAAGGACAAAGGAGGAGGTCGACCTCCATAATTTAATGTTGACTTGTTGAATTATGGACAAAAGGGTTTTAGGTGACCTCCTATAAAAAGAGGTCGCCCCCTTTGTCATATAATCATAACACACTTGAGAATTACATATTGCTTGGCTGAAATTTTTTCCCTACTTGGGAAATTCACACTATCTCTCTCTCTTATGAAATTTTGAATGTCATTACTGGTCTGTTGGAGGAATAATCTAGGTGTTATCTCTTGGATGTCTTGTTCTTGCTCCTATGATGGAATGTTTTTGGTAATGAAAGGTTTATCTTGCTATCTCTTAGACTAGGTAAGGAATTTATGCTTTATGTTGTTTCTTTCTTGGTTGCAAGGTTAATTTTTATAAAATCTTGGAGGAGTATAAGGACATACACCCTCCACCAAGATCTATCATTATTGTCATTGAATAAGCTATTGCAAAGGTTGCTAGGAGGAGTAAAAAGGCTTACACCCTCCTAGATTTACTTTGCTAGGTTTTGTTTTCTTTAGGGAGTAAAAAGGCTTACACCCCTAGAGAAGTAACAAACCCTAGACCTTATACAAGAGACCCCATAACCCAATTGATAAGACACTAGTCTAATTTTCATTGGAGAAACAAAATCATTGCATTGGTATGCGTGAATTGTTGAGATATTACAATTGTTTAAGTTGGAATTGATCTTACATGTTATAAGAATTTTTATTCCCTAAGGGTGTCTTTTTTAGCCTGGTAATTCTTACTTTTTTTATAAACTAAAGTTACAGCCATTAGGTTTGCATCAAAATTACCTCTTACTTCATCTATTGCTCACCTTTCTACCACTGAAATGTGCTTACACGCTGCCATTATTAAACTACTTGTCATTGGCTATCTTTTGGGTGGATTGTTTGTTGATTTTAGTGGCTAGATTTTGTTGGTGTAGCACTTGTTTGATACAGCCACAAGGATTCCCTAATACATTGTTGATAACATCTTTTTGCAGCCATATTTTTCCATTAAAAGTTGAGCTTCAGTATTGGAATATTATCTACATATTTTGGGATTAATTATCCAATAATCATGTGATGACTTTGATGGTCGATTGTGCAGTTGTTATAACTTACAAATTATGATATAAATCTTATATATGTTGCAATTTTGGGACAACAATATTATTATTTTTATTCCTATTATGTTTTGAGGCTTATATTGCAATACATCGTCTTGTTTTGGTGGTCTAACATTGTCTTGTAGGTACACAACACTTGGCAATCATTTCTCCATCAACAAGACTCTTTCTCAAGAATTTATTCACCTCTAAGATTTACCTATAGGGGACCCACTCATCATTATCTCACTTTTTATCTCAATCCCCCTAGGGCCACCAGGATTCCCCCCTTGTAGTGATTTCATCATCACTAAAGCGAGGAAAGTGTCTATCTAAGGTGACTATGGGTAGGTACTCCCATATTTATCTCACATTTGTGACTTGGGTTTGGATTTTGCCAAGATATAATCCCTACGATAACAAGTCTTATCTATTCCTTTCTTTAAAGCAACTAGATTTGCCAGTCGTTCCCTCTGTCATCACATTCAAAAGACCTAGTCTGATGATCTCCTAAGCCAAAATAGTAGTGGTTTTCCCATCGCTAGCCAAGTCATTTTTCTTACTTGCAACCTGGCCAATTAATAGTTATATGTGTTCACTTGATACTAATTAACATCACTAATTCTTTCTAAAAATGTATACCAGTATCACGGATCTAATATGTGTATTTGAAAGAAAAAGACTCCACACCCCCACCCAGAACACGAGAATACAAATTTAAGAACTTATCCCCTCTGCATGGCCCCTAAGACAAGGTAGTGATTGAATTCTCTGTTGATTAAGGTTGGTTGTCATTGATGTCAACTCTTGAAGAAAGCCCAGTGGCACAAAGGTTTGGGTAATAGACCAAAGTTTGTTTAATGTAAATATGAGTCATTATTTTCTTTTCATGGTTGATAATAAGTACAAATGGATGAACTCCAAAGTGGTCCCCTTATGGTGAAATCCCTCACGAGAAGACGCTTTGCGGATTGAGTTATCCTAAGAAGTATGGTTAGAGAACCCATGCTTAATTGTGGAATAATGAGATGAAGGACAGTGAATTTGTCAGGGAAACTATCCTATATGGATAGTGCTTGTCATGCCATTTCTGGTGGTATGTAGAACGTCGCATAACTCCTCACGGAGTTATGACCATGTGAAGTTGGAGAAACCAGGTTTGGGTAATGGACCCAAGTTTGTTTGATGGATAACGGTATGATTTTTGTTATATTTGAAGGTAATACTATTCTAGATGGATATTACATGTCATTCCATTTCTGATGGTATGTGGAATGTCACATAACTCCTCACAGTTTGAGACTTATGGCCTTACGAAGTTGGAGGACCCTCATATGTCATCTAGAAGCCCCAAAAGGTCAAAGTAGTCAAAGTGGTTTAAGAGATTTTAAAAGGTAAATAATAAAGTAAAGTGATGAGTGTATTATAATTCAAAGTGAATACAAAATAAATTATTTCAATAATAAATTTAATGGAAAAATTAGAAGTGGGTTAACCCTAAAATAAGGAAAGTGGGCCAAGTGACCTAGAAGATGTTTTTAAGGAAGCTACTTGGAGAGTATAAATAACAGGAAAGGCTCTCTCATTTTAATTACACTTTAGAATATTGAATATCTGTAGGTGTCTGAGGTAACCAAGGATATCTAGGCCGAATTTCTGAGAGTAGGTGAAGAAAAGAAGGACAAAATGCAAGGAAGGATAAATTCTTTTGATGGTGCTTTCTAAGATATGTTATTTACAGGTCAGCTCACCATTTTCGCGATAACGTTTTTTCTAGAATGATTAAGACCATGAAATTTATATTCCATTGAGGAAAAATATCCAAGTATCTGTGGTAAAAAATTCAACTTGTGGGTCGTTGTATTTTTGGAGTTACACTCCATGAAAAACAGGGTTTGTGGCCAATCTTGAAACTAGTCAAAAACAAGTGTTTCGGGTAAAAACGTCATAACTTCTTCATAACAGATACAAATTTAGTGAGAAAAAATGTGTTGGTTATAGTAGAGTCTGTAGTATTATTTGTAACATTTTTAGATCAATTCAACAAATATTCCATTCGGGGCACGCTCTACAAAGTCGCTCTCTAGAATAAGACAGAACTCAACAAGGTGTGCCATTTTTGCTATAACTCCTTTTCTAAGAGGTTCCAGGTACTTAAACCTGGAGGAATTGTGTAAAACACACTGAAGAACATTGTATATCAGTTTCATATCTTCATTCATTACAAGTACAAAGTTATGATTATTTCAATTTAGGGTTGTTGACTAATCCAAAACTAGTCTTGTGAGACTAAAGAAACATTTGATGAAAATGCTAGTCTCTTGTTGTTAAAGTTAAGGAAGGTTTGAAGGAATGTGATAATATACACCAAGTTTATTACAGAGCTACAAATTAGATTTGGATGATGAAATTGATGAGGGCTTTTGGTTGGGTTACATGTTGAGTACATGGTTGAGACAAGTAGTTGATGAGTTGGCACATACATGAGGTGTATAGTTGATGATGTTGGTACATATTGATGAGTAGTTGACACATTATTGAGACATACTTTATACATGGTTGGATGCACTCGTTTATGGTACAGATTGATTACAGGTTGTTTGGTACAGGTTGGTGCATGGTTGATGCACTTGTTTATGGTACAGGTTGATTACAGATTGAGGTACAAGTTGATGCATGGTTCAGATTTATTGGTACAGGTTTACAACGGTATATCTCACAGTGATAGTGTGACATTGGTTCCATCATTCTAATTCTACTTCAGGGTGGTTGGATGGGGGCAAGGACAGGTGGTTGTAGCCACCTTCCGGTTGTAGCCGGAAAACATAAGGGGTTGTAGCCTCCTTCTGGTTGTAGCCAGAGAATTAGGGAGTTGGAGCTTCCCTCAGGTTGTAGCCTAAGAAACTAGGGGGTTGGAGCCTCCTTCTAGGTGTAGTTGGAAAACAAAGGAATTTGGTGCTTCCAATGAATGTAATTCTTCAATACATATAATATAAAGCATTATGTGGTTTTCTCCCGCTTTGGGTTTCCACGTAAAAAAATAGTGTACTGTGTATGTGTACAATTGTTCATTTGTTCATTTCTTTTTTACTCCGCAGTTATTGGATGATAATGATACATTGATATAACACTTGGATTATATGGTTAAAAAGGATTAAATTGCTCTATTACTAATTCACCCCCCCTCTCAGTAATCGAACAATTGGTATCGGAGCAAGTTTCTTCAGGGAACAGTTTAACCACTGGAAGGAGATCATGGATTATTCTGAGAATGGAGTACCAATGTTTAATGGTCAGAATGGTTTTAAGTATGATATGTGGAGCATAAGGACGAAATTATTTTTACAGGCACAAGGACATTATATTTGGCTATCAGTTGTTACAGGATATGATAGTTCAAAAAGGGCAAAGACTTTAGCCAAGAAGGAATTGAGAAAGAATAACCAAATAGCAATGGATTTCATCTGGGAAGAATTACCTAATCTGGTAAGAGAAAATGTTGGTAAATGTTCATCAGCAAAAGAACTTTGGGATAAATTACATGACGTATATTCTTCACCCATCACAGATTCAGAAAATGTCAACAAAGATGCAAATACAAATAAAGAAGAATTATGTTCACCATGTCAAGCAGATTCAGAAGATGAAGAGTACATAATCACCAAATGTATGTTGTTTTGTTTTAATTGTGAAAAACATGGACATCTTGAAATAGAATGACATGAAGGAAATGAGACAGAAAAACTAATTGAAAAGGAAAGAAATTATAAAGAAGAATTGATTAGTTCTTTAGATGAACTAAGAGAAGAAAACAATTCACTCAAGAAATAATTGATGAAACAAAAGGAAAGTGTTCACATTTTTTAAGAAGCCAAACAAGTCATCGAGAACTTAAGAACTCAGCTAGAAGAAGCCAGAAAGATCGAAGAAAATCTTAAAATCAGTGTTTGGAAACCAACATAGTAGCACAGAAGGAACAAGCAGAAATGAGAGAGAAGATATTGACAGATCATCTTAAGGAAAGAACTAACGATCTAAAACAACTTGAGGTAGAGTTTGGTCAAGAAGAGAAAGGACTTGAAGAAGAAATAATCACATTAAAAATTCATCTTGAAGAAGCGAAAAGAATAGAAGAAGTCATGAAGTCTCAGATAATGAAGAAAGAAGAAGAGGTTGAGAAGCTCGAAGAAGAAGTTGTCACATTCAGAAGTAAAATTGTCAAGCTCAACAAGAACGTTGAAGAGACAGAAAGATCCACATCAGTTATAGAGAATGAAGAGAAGCACTCTAGGTTGCTAGAAAAGAAGAATGAAGAAAATAGAAAGAGTTATGCAGAAGTACTCAAAGGAAGGAATCATGGTCAACCAGAATCTAAGAAAACTATTGAAGATACATCTTTAAGAAGACCATCCATGTTCAAGCCACAAAGAAGCTTCAATCATGATCTTGATCAGTCAAGGCAAAAATTTAGAAGGACTACACCACAAAGAAGATCATTCACTCCCAGGTATGAAAAAAAAATTTATGGTAATTTCTTTTATTGTACTAACTTTGGACATAAGGTTGCAGATTGCAAGGATTATAAAAGAAATGTTCAAGAAAGAAGTGCCTATGTGGTTGCATGTAACATTGAGTGTTACAAATGTCATAACTATGGACACATAGCCAGTGATTGTAGAAGCATGATCGATACTTCCATGAAAGATAATATTGATATCAGATATAAGAAAGTATGGATAAGAAAAAATGAAGAATGGGTGAACAAAGACCAGGTACCAGAGATCACAAGATTGGCAATAAAACGAGATGAAGAAAATTATACAGAGAAAATGAAAGATGGTAGATACAAAAAGGTTTGGAAAATAAATGAAAGGAAGGAAGGACAGGTAAATAAGGAACATGTTCAAGAGATTGTACTTTCAGGCATTGTAGTGAAAGATGAATCTACAAATAGAAAGAAAAAAGTCAGAGCTCAGAGAGTTTATGAAACTACCAATGAAGATGATGATGAATCTACCAATGAAGATGATGATGAATACACATCAGAGTAGGAATTGTTCTGAGCCATCTGGCTTAGAGATTCCCAAGTAATATGAATATTAGACAGGGGGAGTCTATACAATAGCTGTGACAAACCAAAGAACCATCCTTCGAGCAGCTTGCATAGTTTGAGAAGACATATTCAGAGCATTCAGTTAGCAGAAGTACAATTTGATAGATTAATCAAGACTGCATGATAGTATAACGATAAATGGGTCAGCATCATGGATAGTTGCGCAAGTAGAGTCTTGGAAAGTATGGACAGAGATGGATTTGTAAGAACACTTAGCAGGTTTGGACAGATATATGATAGTGACGAGAGCATGGATTCATAGATTGGTTCAGAGAGTGATTCAAAGAAAAAGGAACATTATCATAATGGATGTTAATTACACATGAAATGGCTCGAACAATGCTAATGGATTCAAAATTGAAAGATATTTTTTGGACACAGGCAGTGCGTACAACAGTTCATATTCAAAACAGAGTAATGCTCAGAAACAACACTGACAAAACCCCTTACGAACTATGGAAAGGAAGACCAACAAATGTAAAGCACTTCATAGTTTTTGGAAGAAAATGTTATATCAAAAAAGAATATGGAGGAATGGGAAAGTGTGAATCTCGTGTGGACAAAGGAATACTTGTTGGTTACTCAAGTACAAGGAAAGCATACAAGTGTTACAATCTAAGATTGAACAAAGTTGTGGAAAGCATCAACGTGACAATCGATGAAACAGGCAAACCAGAATCAAAGGAAGAAGAAAATAGATCAATGAAACAACCCTTAGGAGAAGAAGCATAAAATGAAAAAGAAGTAGAAGAGAAAGATAAAGAGAATCTGACAGAAACAGAAGAGAAAGTTCAGCAAGTGTCTCCAAAGACACCTAGCAGATGAGTACATAAGAATCATCCTTCAGATCAGATTATCGAAAACAAAGATGCAGGAGATGAGACTAGAAGAAAAATTCGTTCACCAGAACAAACACACCTAGCACTCTTATCTACAATTGAACCAAATTGTTTCGAAGAAGCCAACAAGGATGAAGTTTGGAATAAGGCCATGGATGAAGAATTGGATCAAATAGAGAAAAATGACACTTGGGAACTGGTTCCAAGACCAAAGAATAAGAATGTGATCGACACAAAGTGGGTCTTCTAG